>PVKS010002630.1:0-115363 GCA_004027875.1 Aplodontia rufa | reverse complement strand
AGTGAGGGACACCGGGGTTGTTTCCATAGCCTAGCAATAGTAAATTGTGCTGCTATGAACATCGATATTGCTGTGTCACTGTAATGTGCTGATTCTAAATCCCCTGGAAAGATTCCCAGGAGTGGAATAGCAGGGTCGTATGGTGGAGTCATCCCTAATTTTTTAAGGATTCTCCATACTGCTTTCCAGAGGGGCTGTATCAGTTTGCAGCTCCACCAACAGTGTGTTAGTGTGCCTATCTCTCCACAGCCCCTCCAGCATCTATTGTTGTTTATTTTCTTCATCTTTGCCATTCTGACTGGTGTAAGGTGATATCTTAATGTGGTTTTCATTTGCATTTCTCTGATTACTAATGATTTAGAGCACTTTCTCATGTATTCATTGGCTTGATACCACCATGATTCTTTATTCATTCATGTGCGTAGGACAGTCACATTGCTTCTATATTGTGGGTATCCTGAATAATGTTGCCACGGAGAGTGTTAATATCTCTGAGTTAGTAATTTTATTTTTTATACCCAGAAGAAAGTTTGATGGATCATATGGCAGTTCTCTTTTTGATTTTTTGAGACAACTCCACATTGTTTCCATAATGTGTGTGCCAAGTTACATTCCTATCAGCAGTGTACAGGGTTCCCGTTAATCCGCACCCTCACCGACACTTGCTATCTTTTGACTTTACTGTTTGAAAACCCACCTCAACCTTTAAAAAACAAACAAACACAAACAAAAACATCTAAAACAGCTGCTAGCAAACTTCTTAGGATTCCCTATTATTTTTCTCTACAGTGAGTAATGGCCTAGCAATCAAAGTCATAGATTTAATATTAACTTCCACAAAACATATGTTCTTCACTGAAAGGTTTATGTGTGTGTGTGTGTGTGTGTGTGTGTGTGTGTGTGTCTCCTAGGCAGCTCATCAATCCTCAGATGTATCCAATGAGACCACTAAAGCCATGGGACAAAATCACGAGCCCATTTAATTTGCCTTATCACTAGATTCCAAGTCAGGTTTTTATTTGTAAAGGACAATCTGATTTGTCTTTTAGATGGAGTCATAGTTTGTGGACAGATACACACACACACATACACATAAACACACAGTCATTATAACTTGTTTCTTCCATATCTGGTATTTAGCCGTGGTAGTATTATGTTTTGTATTTTCTGTTTGTTTTAACTCTTCATTCTTTGAATATATATTTTAAATAATATCTTAGGCAATATTTAACTTTTGCATAAACCTGAAGCATGCTGATTTTTTTTTAAAGGAAAGACATGAGAGAGAGAGAGAGAGAATCAGTTTTATTTAGTTTTTCATGTGGCTTTCATTGCTCTGACACTTAGTTGTGTATATGGTGCTGTGGTTCGAACCCAGGTTCTCATACATGCTAAGCAACCACCATAACCACTGAACCACTGCTCCAGCCCCAAGCATGCTGAATTTAAAAAAAAATTTTATTTTTTTATTTGTTGAATATGGACTTACAATTAAGGGGGAATCATTATCTGAATTAAAGTTTTATCATGAAATAAAGAATATGCTATTAAAGTATTGTTCGTTTTCCATGTTCATAGCAGCAGTATTCAAAGTAGCCAAAAGACAGAGGCAATCCAAGTGCCATGAAGGGATGAATGGATAAAGAAAATGTGGTACACACATGCAAGAGAATATGAAGAAAGACGGGCATTCTGGCACATTCTACAATGTGGATGAACCTTGAAGACATTATACTAAGTGAAGCAAACCAGTTACAAACAAGAAATACCTTATCATTCCAATTATAGAAGACACCTAGGCTGGTAGAACACACAGTCAGAACACAGAATGGTGGCTGTCGGGATGGGGCTTGGGGGTGGGGCATTGGTTAACAGGCGTAGAGTTTTGGTTTTACAAATCAAAAGATTTCTAGAGAAAGATCGGGGTGAGTTTTCCCAATATAAATGTTCTTAATACCACTGAACGGTACACTTGTAAATGGTTAAGATGGCAAATTGCTTGTATACTTTATCCAAAATTTTACAAAATAGACTCTGGAAAAACAAAACAAGTAATGGAAGAAATACTTTGCAAGAGTGAACTCTCAGGGGTGTGTGAGCATGGAGGTGGAGCCAGATTGGGGGGGAAATAACCAAGTGCAAAAATTATAACACAGGAAGGGAGCAACATGGGCACGAAACTGACAACAGGCATGAGAGCAGCCAGCATGGCCGTGGAGGCACAAGGGGGAAACGCCCCTGAGGTCAGGGATCCATAGGGGAGTGCAGGCCTTCCCTGGAGGGACCTGAGGGGTGCGTGGGTCAGCACAGGGGAAAAGAAGAAACTGCAGGCCAAACACCCGGCTTAGCTGAGGACAAGTTTAGAGTGTGACGAAGAAGGTGGGGGTCCTCTCTTCAGGGGCCTCCATGTCTGGACCAGGAAATTTTTATATTTAAGGTAAAAATTGGAGTTTCCTAATCTAATATCTGTGTAAGAAAAGACAGAGCCAGAGGCTTGGAAGCACTTAATTCAAAGTGAAAACAGGTCTGTTTTGTTGCAGATGCAGTAGGTCTGGAAATGAAATTTCACAAACTGTCAAATCTGATTTGTGAGAACAGATTTAATTAGATATTATTCAATTCAATATTTAAGTCCCAGATACACTGATATCCTTGAGGTGCATGGATGGGATTTTATAGATCTCTTCAGTAGCTCTTCTTTTTTAACTTCAGCATGTTCCTGCTAGGTAAGATGGTGTTAGAAGAGAGGGAAAAGGGTAAAGAAAACTGAAAAACAGACTAGTTATGATTTCTGACTCAGTGGAAGTAACAGTTCAGCAGTTAAGACTGGGTGTCACTGTAAGGTAAGGTAGGGTGGGGCATGGCCATCTGCAAGGGAGATTCAGGCATGGCCTTCTGAATGGGACTGAAGATGTGAACTGGGGAAGAATTTTGATGTCCAAGGACAGAGGGGCCCCATAAAATCCTGATTCTGTATGAATTTGACTATCCTAGGTGTCTCATACAATTGGGGTGATAGAATATTTGTTTCTTGTGACTGGTTGGTTTCACTTAGTATAATGACTTCAAGGTTCATTCACATTGTAGAATTTGCTAGAATGCCCTTCTTTTCCCAAAATTCCACTGCATGTGAATACCACATTTTTTCTTCCATTCATCCCTTAGTGACACTTGGATTGTCCCCTTCTTTCAGCTTTTTTGAATAACGCTGCTGTGAGCATGGGTTTAGTCATATCTGTTCAAGCCCCTGCATTCACTGATTCTAGTTACACATCAAGAAGTAGAATTGTGGACTCAGGTGGTGGCTCGGTGGTTGGAGCGCTCACACAGCCTGTGGGAGGGACCAGCACCACACATATAACTAAGTGTCAGAGAAACAGAGACCAGATGAACAAAACAATGATTCTCTCTTTCTCTCTCTCTTCCTCTCTCTTTAAATATAGAAGTAGAATTGCTGAATCATATAGTAATTTTATTTTCAGAGTCCTGAGGAACTGCCATACTGCTTTGTTTTCTTCCAGAGCCTCTCAGATGGTGCCTGGTACTGACTGAGGCTTGATCGATATTCACTTAATTTTATCAAAACAGACTATTAGTCATTCAAATTAACTCTGGAATACATTGTTGGCTGTTTTAAACTAAGTAAGTATTAAAGGTTAAACATTTGCATAAGTGTTTGCCTTAATTATCCATCAGTTCAGGTGACATTTCTATCATTTCAAAATTATAAATATCAGAAGGCACAAAATGTGGATTTTCTTACTCCCTTATAGACATCATATTGTATCCAAACTCAGTTAAGAATATACTTTAATCACATGACCAGATAAGAGAGACTAAATCTAGAAACCATGAAACAACTCCCTTGACCAAGCAAGACCAGGGGCATGGCTTACAGGATCCTGAGCAGCCCCTATAGGATGCTCTCCACACTAGAGGCCCTCATTCTGATACCTGTCAGTCAAATCAAAGGGTCCAGGTAAATTATGGTGCAGTCACATCATACAAAATAATATCATTTCACAAAATAGCATTTGCAATATCATTGAATAATATGGGAAATTCTTACCCTAATTATATTAGATAAAAAGTTAAGAGGCAATAATTTTCATACAATATGACCTCAATATTGCAAAAGAAAAAAAAATACTAAGTGCAAAACAGTGAATGAAATGTAGCTAATTGCTAGCAGGTAATTTTATCCTGCTTAGTCATACCTCATGTGTACTCCTAATTTTCCTCAAATGTCTTTGTGTATAATCATATTTGAGAAAAATGCTATATGCAAATTTTGAGCTGTTGCAAAAGGCAGAATTTATATAAAATAAATAAAAGCACAATACCATGGATTTTCATTTTTCATTTTCAAGTCATAAAGAGGAGCCTGAGATTTTTGAGAAGATCTCTCCCATCTGAGATCCCTGGCTTGTGCCCTGAATAATCTGGGCCTACTAGGATAGCCCCTGGGAGAGAGCGATGAGGTAAGCTGGGTGGGGCTGGCTGAGGTCTGCAAGTCAATGGTAAAGGAGGAGGAGTCATCTGCTTCCATCCTGCCTGCCATTGTGTCCCTGTACTCCCACCCATCTGCCAGCCAGCCCCATATCCTTTATTCATCCTCAAAGAACAAACATGAAGACCAACTTTATGAGTCACCTCTCCAAGGAGCAGTCATGTTAACAAAAATCAGGGTCTGATTCTGGACTGATGAAGAAGAGAGGATAGAATTCCAGGGGCCAGCATTCACTCCTTCAGCCACTATTGGAAAAGTCTATTGTGTGCCAGGCATTCACATCAGAGAAGAAAAGATCAATGCGACTTCCTTTCTGAACACATACTTTGTGGGTGGTGTTGAGAACACAGTCCCAGGAGCTGGGGATACAACAGAGAAAAGAGACAGACAAAGCACGTGCCCTGGTTGAGCTTGTGTACAGAGGCCACAGCCCTGTGTGGACTGCGCTCACTGCTATGTGAGACTCATTTTCAGTTCTGGTAAAGGAAAGTCACAATTTTCTGACTATAGTTTAATTGCATTTAAGCAGTGGTCATGGTTAAATGAGATTAGCTGATTCGATAGAGGAGGGAAACCACAATTTTTATGGAATGATTGGAGAAGTTTTTAAACTAGTCTAATATTCCTTTGGTCATGGCTGGAGAAGCCAAAGTTCAGGACTAAACTATTCACAATTGAACATCCAAAATGTTTTTCTAGGCAGACAATCTGTTTAAGAGACTTCGCACAGTCATGAAAGCAAACATCAGACTCTCCATACCACACCCTTGAAATTGGCAAGGAACTCTGAGCCAGGCCTGTAGGGCCTGACCCTTGAAAATAATGCTGTTTAGACCCTCGATATAAAAATGCCTGTCAAGCCAGACTCATTTGCCAGATCATTCAACATGGGCATACTTAACCTTTGGTTCTACTTATATAAACTATTTTATCCAAGAAGCAAAGCTAAATGGAAACAGGCATGTTCTGTCAGTGTTTGTTTATATGTGGTGCATATTTGTATGTTTATATGCATGTGTGTGTATGCACACATGGAAAATCTGTCCCTAACGTGTGCTTCTCCATGGCTCCATGTGTATCTGTGACAGGTCTTTGGGCAATCCTGCAACTAATGGAGGAACTCCCGGTGACCTGAGATACCCAAGCATTAAAAAGAAAACTTCTCATCAGGCCAAGAATAACAGCTGGAGGAGAGAAGAACAGGAGAAATTTCAGAGAAGTTAGTGGTTCAGGAGGGGTAGGGGCAAAAATGGAGAGTAGTGTTTCCCAAGATAGCCAACCCACTTCCCTCTCAGTGGGCATTTTTTCTAAACCACTGAGTAGCACTTTTGCCAGAATTGTTAGAAGCCATGGAAAGAGAATGAATAGCCAAAAATGCTTAACTCTCTGTACTTTAAAAAGTTTGTTGTCGCTGTGATTACTGACACCCTTTCCCATTGCGATGTCTTCAATGTCTCTTCTGAATTTGGGAATTTTCACTGGGATAAAGTATGCAAAGGCAAGGCCAGGATCTAATTAATCATCCCAGCTATTATATAATGGTTCTGGGAGATTAACATACGCCAGGCCCACTGCTCAGGATATATTATCTCATATTTTGAGTACTCTGATTGTGCCAAGTTTTACAGATGGACAAATAAAGAAATAAAGAATTTGAGAAACTGAAGTTAAAAGGTATGTAGTATCAGGCTGGAATTCAACTCTCAGGTCTGACTCTCATCTCCTATACACTTTTAGGTACAAGAATGCACACAGTAGGTGATTACTAAAATGCACACAGTAGGTGATTACTAACATGCACACAAAGGGTGATTACCAAATGATTTAGTGCTGGCTGAAAACACAAGAGGGCTCATAGAGCATTAAATAGCAATTTGGTCCATCTCCTTCACATGCCGAAAAGCATGTCCTGAGGGTTCAGAAGAGAGTCCATGTGACTCGGCAAGAACACTTCACTGGAGCCAGGTTGCACAGGGTCTAGAACTAGGTCACTACTGCCTGTCTGCATGGCTAGGCAAACACAAGCTTATCTCCCAGGGTCTCTGCTTTCTCCTTCAGCAAGTGAATAACTGAAGGTGCTCCTCCTACCCCACACTGGAGATAACAGTGGATCAATGGGTCTTGATCCTTTGGAGTCAGCTCTATGTTATAACCAGTTGTCCTTGTAGCCATTCTTCACGTTCTGTCACTGAGGACCTCAAACACAACTACTCTTATTTTAAGTAAAATACAATGGATTCACAGAGTGTGCAGGGAAGAAGAGTTGGGAAATACTGGCAGGTCAGATGGAAAGTAAATCTGACTCACCACCCCGTTCAGAAGAATATCCAAATGCTCTTTCCTGGCATCCAAGGGCTCTCCCAATACTCCTCCATGTACTTCACGCTCCAGTAATAACTCATGACACACAGTCCCTGCTTCCCCAGACCTCTGAGCTCCTTCACTTGTGCCTCAGCACTGATGCACCATCCTCTTCCCTGCTTCCGAACTCGACCTAGGCACCAATACTCTGGAAAGCTCTTTCCCTTCCTCAGAGCCCATGGGTCACCTATGCCATTTCACAGTTCCTGAACTTCCTTATCTCCTTTGCTACTGATTTCAAAAGCAGGAGCCATATTTCTTTCCTCTTCTTATCCTCAATGTCTGGTGTAGGACTTAGAACTCTGGAGGCACAGGGTGAATTTTTCGTCAGTTAAGCTACATTAGTATGCAGCATCTTGTATGGTCAGAAGAGAAGGGTTATCTAATCTGATGTTGGACAACAACCACCTAGTGCAAAGCCTCAGCATCTGCCAAGTATTTCTTTAGCATCTATGATAACTTCCATTTACTTCATAAGTAACTTAAAATTTCCCATAATTTTATCTGGGGTTTCTGAAGCTATGCTGTGAATTTTTCCAAGATGAGAATCATATCTTACTTTGTCAAATCACGGTTACTCAATAATGTTTATTGACTGAATGAATAGAAGAATGAATGTATAAAAACGTGGTTACTGAGTTAATTTGCTATGCTCATTTTGATACCACTTCACAGAGATAATTACAATGCTTGGGACATAATGGGTGCTCAATTAATTACATGTAAATGAATGAGTGAATAAATTAATGTCCTCCTCACCTGTTTTTTCTAACTTCAGTGACTAACCAAGAACTCAACATGTAGCTATTCAAAGGTCCTTGCTTAATTGCTTGATGCTTGAAAAACATTTAGATTCAAGAACTGTCAAGCAAGAATCTGTCTACATTTTCAGCTTTAAGACCCTTTTCAATACAATGTCAAGTATAAAACAATGCCTGCCAAATGTTCATGTTTCTAAGCATAATGATGCTAAGGAAACATCGTTAAAAGTAGCATCCAGTGGCTATTTAATCTCAGACTTCACTGGTTACATATGAGGTGACGTAATATTTGGCTATGATCATACTAGGGTTCCTAAGCCATTCACTTAATGAAGAGCATATTCAGATGCAGAGAAGTTATTACAGTAATGACAGAAATATTGTGTTACGTTAAATGTTCACCTGTGATGCCTTACATTCTAAGCATCCCATCCGACCAATCTTCTCCCCAAGTGCCCAATTAGAGCCAATTAGAGTTCATGACTCAGAACCTTCTCTATGATGTTTCCCATAAAAGAAGATTCGGCCTTAAGGACCATGTATGGAAGAGTTCACCTCACCATGGCTTTTCCCTAACCAGTCAAACTAGCTCTGTCTTCCAGGAAACTCCTGATCAGATTTTGTTTGGGGAAAGGCAGACTCTTCCAGACTCCTCCTACGTGGCTGAACAGTGCCTCACTCTCCCACTGGGGATCATGAGCTGAAATGAATTGCAAATTGGGTCTTCGAGGAACCCAGGTTCAAAGGTGAAGCCAAGGCAGGGCTTCACGCATGGAGAAAGTTAGTACCAGAAATGTTAAACCTTGTGACTTCTCAAAATAGAGCCATCTGAGCTCCCAAACAAAAGTCACCTGACCCAGCTTCTCAGGATTCCTGTTTGAGCACAGAAAACAAATATGGATAGAAATTCATCACCCCACAAACTCATATGAAACTCCAATAAAAACTAATTGAAGTAGACACATATCAAAAATGATGAAACGCACTCTACCCATAATATTCTGGTCTGCTCTCCAATTCTGATGTATTAAACTTCTATGTAAAATTTACAGAGGAATGACGCAGCACTCACTACCAAGGGAAGACTAACACATTCACATGGAGCTCTGTCCATGTAAATGTTAGCCCCAACTGTGAAGAGTAGGTAATGTGATTGAATACAGAGAAATAGGCTCTCTCTTACCCTGCTGGTAAGTGCTGTAAGGGTGCACAAACAGGACAAAAATAAATCAAAGATACTAGAAGCAGGGGAGGAAGAAATGGCCCCAGATTCAACAGCAGAAAAATACTGATCTAAACAATAGGCACTCAGCAGCTGATGTATATGGGCACTCTTCCTTCCATTGTGTCCTCTCTTTCTTTTTACAGTCTCCCTCCTGTTTATCCTCCCCCATCACCAGGACTGATCATCATTATCATCATCCCAGCAATAAAGAACAGATAAAAATCCTCTGGGTCTCTTCATATAGAAATCACCATTCATGGGAAATCTGATGAGAATTCTGTGGGTTTAGAGAGACATTTTTGGAAGTGCAGGGTCATGTTGAGTTGGTCATTTAATGTTTCTTTCATTTAACTTTTAAACAAAGTATCTCTCTCTGTTTCATGAACACATATTTACACACAATAAATTCTATAACCTCTATAATCTCTTCATATTATCATTATTTTATGAAAAGGAAGGTAATTTTAGAGAATGGAGATGCAAGTCATCTAAAAGAATAATATCAAGTATTATTTTTAAATCTGATATTTGCAATGTAACTTAAATGGCAATATTAACTGAATCCTAACAATTATCTTCAGACAGAGGGTGAGAAGGAGGATAGAGGACGAAGAAGAGAAGACAGAATTTCTGGGCAAGATTATGAGAACCCAAAGTAGGCCAAGAAATTCACAGTTATTACCTTGCTTTGTTCCCATGTTTAGCAGGGGAAATTAGGGAGGGTCAGGAAGATTGACAGCCAGAACACAGTAGTATGAGGGACAGAATCATGGTCTTCCTGTGACAAAGCCTAGGCTTTCTCTGCAACGTTGTCTCTTATGGTTTTCCTTCTCCATGAGTCTTTTTCATTTTAATGAAACAAAACATAAAATCAATTGTGCATAATGATCTATGTATTACATCAATAGTATAATAAAAATGTGGAATGAAGAAATCATATGTCTAACAAGAAAATGATACAATTCTAAAATGAACAGCCATTAAGGGTAATAATTCTGAAGAAGTTATGATGACACAAAAAGATTTCTATTAAAATTATACTTGAAATTTATAATAACAGTGTGGTCATAATCAAGTAGAAGAGCAAAGAAATAAATCAGTTCTTCAGGAAAGCAAGGCTGGAAAACAAGTCATGAAATGCTCTTCAGATTTGGCTCTGGATGGTCACTGTGGATGATTTCCTCCCCTTTTTCTATAGTTTCAATGTTTTAAGTTATCAGATTTTTCCCCCAATGGAATACTTTCGACATATTATTGTTTTGAAAGGAATTTCAGTGGTTGACAGAAATTATTTTTTTAAGGAAACAAATGAGCTTTTCCAGTTTGAGCCAGCTTGTTCTTGAGCACTACCGTGGTAACTTCCCTCCTATTCATTCCGTTACCCAAGAATAGGGACCAGGAGACCCTGCAACCAATAAGAGCTACCAAGAAAAAAGGAAGGAAGAAAAGGAGAGCAGAATAGAAAAGGGAAGGAGGAAAGGAGAGAAAATCCCACTGTTCGTGACCACAAGATCAAGAAAAGAAAGGCCCAGCAGGCTTAACAGGGACCTTGATCCAGGGTCCAATTGGGGACCAATCCACCTGGAGCAGCAGTGCCACTGGCTTTTGGAGAACCAACTCATTTTTTGACCGTATCTGTCAACAGCAGCAAGCCAGTGTTTCAAGCACCAGCATAATCTGGACAGACTCACAACCCACACTGCCAGCATAAGTGAGCATCATCAGGCCACCGTAATGGCCAGGAAGGAACCTGAACAGGAAGACTCACACTCTCCCCCCACATTAATGGTCTTCAGATAGACCTGCTTCCCCCATATGATCTTATCAGCATGGCTGTTAGTCTTCTAGCTTTCCAACCCTCCATTGAACCACCCCGATTTAGTGGATCCTGACTCTCCACCCAATCCCAGAAGGTAACAAAGATCTAGTATCTCCTTATCCTCTACCCACTGGTAGAGAGTTACCAAGACACCGTGGCTATGGGTCCTCTAGCTAGTGGCAGAAAGCAGATCTGGTGGGTGCTTCACTACCCAGTGACACCAGCAGAAATGAAGTGGGAAACCCACTAAGATCAGGAGCCCAGAGGTGAGTCCAAGACCCATGCTCTTTTTTCCTGTCTGCCCAGAACCCTACCACTCATAACCTAACTATGCTGGATGGCTGAGGGAGTACCTTCTACCCCCACAAGCATAACCATCAAGGATCTAGAAAGAGCTCCAACAGAGCCAGAAAAATCAGGCAATTAAGAGTAGTACCAGGCATGGTGATGCACACCTGTAATCCCAGCAAATCAGGAGGCTGAGGCAGGAGGACTGCAAGGTCAAAGACAGTCTCAGTAACTTAGTGATGTCCTGAGCAACTTGGTGAAACCCTTTCTCAACACAAAAAAGTAAAAGGGCTGGGATGTGGTTCAATAGTTAAGTATTCTGGGTTCAATTGCCAGTACCACACACACACACACAAAAGTAGCACTGCAAGGCCTCAGAAAACTAAATTATGTCTGAAGCTGTAGTTCCAAAAGAAGGCTACAATCTACATGTTAAACTGAAACAGTTTAGTGACTGCCTGTAAAATGGGAGAATAAACATGATATCCACAATGTCCAGGCAACAATAAAAATATTTGTTTTACCATGAAACATGAAAGTCACAAATAAGAAAAATCAATCAAGTGATCAACATATACCAAGATACAAAAATGATCTGAAAAGATTTTAAGAGTGGCTGCTGTAAAATTCTTTTGTCAGGCATAATGACACACACCTGTAACTACAGCAGCTCTGGAGCCTGAGGCAGGAAGACTACAAGTTCAAAGCCAACCTCAGCAACTTAGCAAGGCCCTAAGCAACTAAATGAGACCCTGTCTCAAAATACAATATGAAAAAGGCCTGTGATGTTGTTCAGTGGTATCAACCCTTGATACCAAAAAATATATATAAAATTCTTTAACAAATAATAATAAATTCCATTGAATCAAATAAAAATATTTCAAAAGGAGGAGGGAGGGACAAGGTATGTTATCAATACAATAGGGAATACTCAACTCCCATTAGAAGCCTAGCTACATAGGCAGACAGAGAAACTCAGAAATGTCAACAATTATTATACATGTATATGTTCATTTCAAACTGAAGTATGATGGGATTACAGAGGAGACATGAGTTTGGGAAATGAATGAAGGGGTAGATCCTGGTCTAGAATTGGCCTTAACTTACTGTCTCACTATGTCAATAACCATGTGTGCAGGGTTATGTAGCAACAATTCCCTCTGATACCTAAGACTATATTGAACTAAAAAATAAATAAATAAAATATTTCAAAAGTTTAATAAGGAATAAAAGTTACTAAAAACAACCAAATTAAAGTTATAGAATTGAACAAAAAAAGAAAAAGAATTTCTGAAACAAAAACCTGATAGGTGGGATCAATAGTAAAACACAGATAACAGAAAAGAAAATTAGAAAACATGAGGGCAGAACAATAAAATACAGTCAATCTGTACAACAGACAGAAAAGTAGATGGAAACAATGAACACAGCAGCAGGGACAGTAGGACAATAACAAATGATCCAAGTTTTGTATCACTGGAGTCCCAAAAGGAGAGGAGAAAGAATGTGGAGCTGAAAGTTATTCAAAAGGTATGGCTCAAAACTTTCTGAATTTGATTAAAGACATAAACTCACATTTGCAAAACTTTAGTAATAATAAAAAGATAAAACTAAAATTACCATGTTGATAGACATAATAAGTAAGCATCCTAAAAAAGAAATCTCAAAAGCAACCAGAGAAATGATGTGTTACCTACAGCACAACACCACCTGCAGTGACAGCAGATCTCTCATCTGAAACCAAGAAGTCAGCAGGAATTAACACCACATTTTTCAGGTTCTGAAGGGAAATAATTGTCAACTATATATTTGGTGAAAGTATGTTTTAGGAATGAGTGGGATACACAGACATTCTCTGACACAGGAAAGCCAAGGAACTTTGTTGTTAAAAGAGGTACTTTTAAAGAAGGGCTAAAGAAAATCCAAAACATAAAGGAAGTGATAACAGAAGGCTTGGGGCTTCAGGAAAGAAAAAGAACAGAATAAAAAATAGGAGAAATTATAATATACTATTCTACTCATGAGTTTCTTTAATCACATTTGATGGTTGAATCAAAAATTGTAATAATATTATTTCTCCTTCTGAATGGTTGTCAAAAGTTTCTGAGACAAGTACATTTTAAAAGTGAGTAATTTAAACAGTAATGTAATCATAGTAATTTTTCAATATTTAACTTATAGACATACAATGGTGTTACCAGTCGACTATGATGCATTCTGAATGCATTATACCTAGAGTAAAGACCCAGAAAGTCACAAAGTAATATGCTCAAACATAACATCAATAAAATATGATGGAATAACCTAGAGAAAGGCGAAAAAAAAAAGGAAATAGAATCAGAGTGAATTAACAGTAAACAAATAATGGAATGGCATATATAGTAGACCTTTTTGTATCAATAACTAATTTTAAATTAAAATGGTCTCAACTCATGATTAAAAACAAAGAGAAGCAGGAAAAAATATATCCAAATATGTGTTTTTCACCAGGCTTACCAAAAACAAAATGGCATACATAGATTTAAAACAAAAAGTTGGAAAAAATATTTCTTGTTAATATTAACTGTTTTTACAGTAAACTTGGCTATGCTAATACTAAATAGAGCAGACCTTAGAGTGAAAATTATTATTTGGTAAAAAGAGGGTCATTTGAATGCTTAATCCACCAAGGAGACAGTGATCTTGAATGCCCATGCAGAGAAAAGCAGTTCTTCAAAATGCATTTGTGTTACACAGAACCATCACATGGCCAAAGATAGATGGACCTGGAACCTATGGAAAAGTTATGCTACATTGCAAAGAGGAATTAATACTGCAGGTGGAGGGGCTGGAGCAGTGTCTCTGCGGTTATAGTGCTTGCCCAGCATGAGGGAGGAAGCAGGTTCGAATCCCATCACCAGCATCATGTACACAATTAAGTCTCAGAGTAATGAAAGTCACATGAAAAACTAAAATTGCTTCTTTGTTTCTCTCTCTCACTGTTTCTCTCTCTGTACAAAAAAAAAGAAAAAGAAAAAAGAAAATTAAAAGAGATTGCACATGGAATTAAGGTGCTATTTATTTGAACTTAAATTACATGATAAATAATCTTGGACTTTCGAGTAGGGTAAGATGTAATTACATAGGCCCATAAGAATGTAATGGCGTGGTGGGGGGTGGAGCAGTGGCTCAGCAGTTGGAGTGCTTGCCTGGCATGCCCGAGGACCTGGATTCAACTCTAGCACCACATACACAACTAAGTGTTGGAGAAACAAAAGCTAGATGAAAAAAAATAAATAAAATTGATTCTCTCTTTCTCTCTCACTGTCTCAAAAAAAAAAAAAGTAATGGGAAAGCAGAAGAATGGATCAAGGATATGTGACTACAATTGAGATGGAGAAATGAAGGGAATTGCAATGGCCATCTTGGCTTTGAAAATTGAGAAAGAGCTCCCTGAGCCACGTTATGTGGACAGCCTGCAGGTGCTAAGTATGGACCTCACTAGACTGGCCTTAAGGAAGTGGGAAACTTAGAACAAAAGCCTTATGGAACTGAATTGTAGCAACAACTTGAATGAGCAGGAAATGGATTTTCCCCAAGACCCCCAGAAAAGAACACAGCTTTGCTGATGCAGTGATTTTGGCCCACTGAGAACCAACTTAAATTTTTAATCAGCACAGCTATAGTCATATTTGAGACTTCAACAACCTATTCTGAGCAAGAGTACTAGCCAGAAAATTAGCAAAGATATAAAGTAATTGAGCAAAATCATCATTTAATAGGAACTAAATGACATTTACAGAATACTTTACCCAACTATAGCTAAATACTTGATTTTCTCCACAAGAATATTCCCAAAGAATGATCTCTAAATTTTAATTGTTAGACATAGGGAAGTCTCCAAGTTCAAAAATATTGATACATTTTTCTCAATTATGTGAAAAAAACTCAAAATGAATCTTGGTCCTTCTATAATGGCTGGGCCTAAATATTACCCTCTTTTTAATTTGAAGTGATAAGACTAAGCTCTTTTCATTGAACCCCTGAAAGTTGCTGAAAAGTAACAAGAATTTTTTTTATTTATTTTTTTTGAACAACCTTACAAGATTTTAACAAAATAATATAAAATGTGTATATATTCTGGATATTGCAATTACCCCCAGGAGTGCCCCCCCAATTACCCTGCCTTATCCCACTCTTCCCCTTCGAAGGTAAATGGATGGCTATGGAAGAGATCATGATGAGTAAAATCAGCTTAACCCAGAGATCTAAGGGTCGATTGTCTCCACTCATCTGTGGAGGTGGGGACTAGACCCTGGACAATGAGAAAGTTGGTCTATTAGCATGTGTTAAATCAAGAGTTTTGACTAAATAAAAAGACTTTTCCAATGGAGAGATGAACATGACTAAGACAACATTGTTAGAGTAGCCCAAAACTCTCAGACAAAGACTTATTCTTCCTGTGGGGTCCTTGGACTGCTTTCCATCCCTCTCTGGGTATTCCTTTTGGATGATTTTCTTGGAAAATATTCACATTGATCTTTGGTTTATTCCATTGCTTCTCAAAGGAGCCAAAGTTAAAAACCGACCTTGAGCTCAAGTAAATTCTAATGTGTCACATATGGAGATAAAGCTCTGTCTGAGGTTCAGAAAAGAACTAATCCTGCCAAGACAAGTGCTCTCAATAGCCTTGATGATAATAATAACTCCACATATTACTAAAGCACTTTATATTTATCAAATGCTTTCATATGTATTACAGTATGGGATTCTTATGACAATGCTCTAGAGTAGATGAACAAGTGTTATGTTGTTTATTATTTTCAGATGGAAAAAATGAGGTTTTTAAAATATGTGGCTGTGTCTAAATAAATTTAGCAGCAATATTATAGATAACACTTGAACTTCAAATCTTACTTGTAACAATAAAGAAAATTTTAAAGATAAAAAGTCACCATTGCACATGCCAGTACTTTAAAGATCTAAACTTGTGAATTTTAAATATTGTGTCCATATGCATTTGCACTTTATATAATAATAATAAATATACTATTATATCACATATTTTTCTATTTATTATTTAACAAGAATCTGTTCAAGTTGTTGGTGGTTTGCATAATTAGGTTTCTATTCTGTAGGATGGGGAATTCTAATGTATTTTGTCATTCTTCCTCTGCACAAGCCTCTTTTCTCTGATTGATTATTTCAGATAAATACTTGTTTGAAATTTGGTCACAGAGATTGAAGATTCTACATGGTTAATGCTGTTAATCATCTCATTCTTGTCAAATAGAACCTTAATATTTGCATTGAGACTCGTGGTGTTTACATAAAAAATAACACAAGAATATCACAACGCCTGGAACACTTAGATTACAATTTTTAAGTTAGTTAATTATGAGGTAGTTCTGCATTTGGAAAATATTACTTAAAGGTTAATTTTCTTTCAAATAATTTATTCATTCTATTTCTTCTTAGAAAATATTTTTGTATTCATCTACAAAGACTCAATAGTTTTCATTTGTTTCAATTCCTATCTTTTAACAAAAATTAAATGTTTTAATAATTGATGAAATTTTTTTCAGATCTGTTTTTCTTAAGCTTTAGGTATTCATTGCACAGATGTTTTCCTCTTCAGTTCTTATTCGGTAGCCTCAAAGAAGAGGATTCCCCCCATCATTCTGTTTCCTGTGTCTCTCCTTGTACTTTACTACAATGTTATGATTCTATTTTTAATGTATCTGAAATATTTTAGTATGAATGTGGATCTAACTTTAAAATTTTTTGTTTTAGTCCATTTTATATATACCTTTAGTTTAAAGAGTAAATTAAATCTATGAGGTTTATTTTAAAATATGGAGCCACTGCTGACATTCTTTTAATAGCTCTATTCTTCAATTTTATCTAGCCTCCATATTAATAGCTACTTTCTTCTCTTGGCTTTTATTCTCATGCATATTACTAAAGTACTTATATAGTTGGTTCTTATTTCTTTTTTATTTTAAGAATCATATACTGACTCCTGAAGACAGGAAATATCAACGTAACTCCTTATCCCCCATTGTCACATACATGCATGCCTTTAGACTCTCATCTCCCCAGGAAAGTTATATTTTCATGTTGTTTAGATCAATTTACTAAAGTTATTTAAATGTTATTTACAACTGAACCATTCAGCAAGCTAGAATTACTTTTCCTATCTTGCATAAATTTGTTCTTCCTGGATTCAATGGATATTTTGTTTACTTCTGTTTTCTTCGTTGCCTGTGTTATTATGACTAATTCACCCCAAAATGTTTCCCCAGTGTTCAAATACATCCAGTTTTCTATCAATTGCATCGTCTTGGAAAACTTTTCTTCCAGAGTCTCTGACTTGCTCCAATCTGGACTGGTTATCCTCTAGGCCCGTTACAGTTTTTATCCCAACATTTATTTTCTCCATTTTTCATAGTTAGGGTAGGCTACAGTGACTTATTCCCAGACTATGTTTGTGTGAATAACACAAACATAGTCTTATTCACGTAACAATCCAAGGTGGTGATCATTGGCTGTTAGGTACCTCTTCTTCATTTGGTGATTTAGAGGTCCAGGTTTTTCATATTGGAAATTCATCATATTTTAGGGTCTTATGTATATGCTGCTTTAAATGGATCCGGAAGAGACATGTTCACTTCTTGAAATTAGTGTCTGAGAAGTAGCATAATCTGTTCTACACACAGGACTTACCCTGAGATCACAGTACAGGAGAATTTGGAGATAGTCTAAGTATGTTCCTAATGAGAAAAGGAAAGTAATACTATACTGATTATCAGAAATATCCACACACCATCATCATGAGTATTGTTTTTGCTACTTGCTGCTTTGGAATTGTCTGTTTGCCAGATCCTTAGTCTTCCTTCCTCTTGCTTTTACTTTCTCAGTTGGTGAAGCACACCCTAAAGTAGCTTTTCATGAAAGGATGAGCAAGAAGTAAATTTTTGATGATATTGACTGTTCAAAAATTTCTTTATCCTAATTTAATATTTTACTGACATTATGGGTACAGAATTCTAGATTAGAAAACATTTTCTCTGAAAAATTTGAAGGACTTTCCCTAAGAGTTTTGAAGGTATTGCTTTGTTTTTGCAGTCTCAGCCATTCTATTTGCAGTTTTTGGTATATATGAATTTTTCTTTCTATATAAGCCTCAGACTCATGGTCCTTTATATTCTGAAATTACATGATGTAGTTCTACTTGAATCCATTTTTCTGGACACTTGCTATAAATTTTAATTATACAACTCATCATCTCTTGTTCTGGGAAATACTTGAATTATTTCTTGATTAATATATATACAAATATATAAAACAAGAAATAAATCAAGAAATATTTTATTAAGGAGTTGAGTTGTTGTATATTCATAAACCCATATAAAGTAACAATATGATATGCATTTGATCCTAAACAAGTTACCCACACATCACCCACACTCATCTCACCATTCTTCTATATTACACTTCCATAACAAATATTTCTCTCTATATATACATACATACACACACACACACACACACACACACATGATTGTGAATTTCCCAGAATTACATGATTTCAGAAATATTATTTGACTTTTGGGGGGAGTAAAGAGTATATTACATTGTTGATTGTCTCCTTAGATCCCTCCCTACCTTCCCTCCCTCTCCCACACCCTCACCTCTCCACTCCCCCTTCCCCTACTACATATCTATGATTCCCCTTTGGTGGGTCCAATATATGAGTTTGATCACTTTTCCACCCAAGTCTATTTCTTGGTGATTTTGTCTTTAAATTTTTGTTTTTGCCTTTTTAGGACCATAGATACTGGGCTTCCTGAAATATTATTCTAATATTATAATTTTTCTCTCCTATTCCTGATCCCTGTTTTGCTTCCTGAGTAAATTCCAATTATTTTATTATACTATATATACTTTTTAATTTTAAGACTTTTCTTAGCGTCATCCCTTTTCTGTGGCATACTGTTCTTGTTTCACTGATGCAATATTGTCTTTTAGCTATTTGGGATATAATGATATATATATATATATATATATATATATATATATATATATACATACACACACACATAAACATTTTATGTAATCTGTTCCATCCATATTGTTGCTTTCTAATTATCTATTTCAGTCTCTAAACTGTGTTAGAGGATGTGCTAAAATACCTATGAACCATTGGCTGTGTACCTATGTTTGAGAGTGGCTCTTCAAGAAACTGGAGCTGCTGAGGAAGGTGTTCACTTGTCAACTTTGGGCTTCACTTAAAGGAGTAATCTGACTAGACCTTATTACTGAAGAAAGCATTCATGTGTCTTTAGTCTTTTCTTGTTGATAAATTCTGCAAGGAATAATCTTCCATTCTCTTAAAGAAGTTAACAGTCTCCAGTGTTCTGAGAGTAGAGCAAGAGAAGAATGATACAGGAGTACCCAACACCAAGTAGGCACTTTAATGATAGCTCCCAATTTGTGGTTATATTTACCTTCCTACAAAATACACCTCTTACTCACAATCCAGAGGCTCTCAGCTTTACCTCTTTAGAGAATAAGTTTCCAGTATTCTTCAAGGGTGAGAGATAAGAAGTCTTCCAGGTATGCAGAGGTGGGAAGAGAATTTGGTGATTTAATGGTGTCTTAAGGAAAAATTTAATCCAACTACCAGTTTTCAACTGGAAGTTGAAAATATCAAACACTCTATCATCCTCCTCCCCAGGTTCCTGGTGCTGACAATTCCTGAGTCTCTTGGGAGATCTGTGGTTTGCATTATGTAGCTGCTCAACTTTCTCTATTGCTTACTTAGGATTTAGCTTTCTTAGGTCAACTAAGTGTATTTTCATACACACATCTTTTGCTTTCTGCCTTTCAAAAATGTTATGCTATTGACTTTTCTCAATTTCTCTGAACTTTTATAATTTTATGCTTGGAAAATCTTATAATGCCAGTTCAGTGGCATTTCAAAAAAGAGTAGAGGCAAAATAGTGAACCCTTGATCATCAATTCAGAAATATTTAATATGACTTTTCCAAATTGCAGTCTACTCAGAGCACCCATTTAGTGAATAATCTCTATATTCTCCTTGTTTTGAATGCTACTTAACATTGACATATATCAATTTACTTCTGCTTCTAGAATTCATAATCTAACCAATTGATACATGTTTATAGTAATATCATAGTGTATAGTTTTTTTCTGTTTTAGAATATATAATTATGCCAATAGTTGCTGAATACAAGCTAGTGCTGTCTCCTTATTGCTTCATTTAGTCAGGTAACCGATGTGGAAAGAACTCTGTTAGGATTCATAATGCAAGCAATGTGCCAATAATACCACATGTAATTTTGTTGTTGTTAAAAGAAAGGCATGTTCTTAGTATTAGTTCCAATTTCATTAATCATCCCTTTCTAGTATATGTCAGCCAAGATAGACTCTATTCCAGTCCTAAAGATTAAACATCCCCTAGGCTAACAGTTTACCATGGAGTATGACCATCCAGAATAATCTGCAATCAGAAACACACAAAGACACATATAAATACACACATACTTCCCTAAACCACAGGCATCATGCTTAGATTTCTGCCCTTTTGAATCTTGGTGACATTTACTGTTCAGAATATTATGATAGTTTGTTAGACATTGACATTAGAAAACTCAATAACATCTCTTTACTACATCAAAGATTTTTAAAAGGCAGTTTTGTAAATTCCTAGAAAAAAATTAGACTATGTGCTGCCATTTCCAATTTTCTGAGATTGTACTCTATGTATATTCTTTTTTTTTTTCAGGGCTGAGGACCGAACTTGGGGTCTTGCGCATGCTAGGCAAGCGCTCTGCCACGGAGCTAAGTCCCCAATCCCCTCTATGTATATTCTTAAGTATTTTCCACTGAACGGATCTTCCTTGCAGATGGGATTTATTACAAAATGATTTTCTACACCCCCTTCACTTCTTAGTACATATATCTGCTACCATAGATATATGAAATCACTTAAACAGTATAAGGTATATTGAATTGCTTTTTCCCTCTGTAGATTTATTCAGAAAAAAAGTGTAATTTACTTTTATTGCAATTCTATTTTCATCATATTTGTAAATAAACATTAATTATAAAATCATCTTAGAGCTATGCTTAACACAAATTATCTTTTTAAACAAACTGACTATTCCAATGGTGTCTGAGTAATAAAACTCATTATCTGTGGCTATTGGAATCGTCAAAATGCACGGACCAGAACAAGGACTGTAGTTGCATGAATGAATAATGCATATGTTTTTCTATTGAGATGGTGATGAAGAATAAATAATAAATAACTGTGGAAAATTATAAAAAAGCTAATTCCATATTTATCAGAAATATTAATGTACACATGGCACTTCTGGGGATGATAATTCAATTACTTCTAAAGAAACACATTTACTAGTTTTAGATTTTTTTCTTTTTCTAGGTCATATTCATCTTAGAGGTTGATTGTGTGATTTTTGGCTTATTCTTGTGATCACTCAGAGACATTAAAACAATGGTGTGAACTTATTGGAACATTCTTCTCCTAATCTCACTGGAAAAGTATAAAGTTTTTAATGACCTATTTATGGTTCTCAAAATTTTGATTTAGGGTGGGAAATATTGGACTCAGATACTTTTCTGCAGTCAAAAGCACATACCAAAAAGAAGATAATCTCAAAAACTTAAGAGTTTAGGGTCCAAAAATAAAATGGAATTCAAATGTTTGCTAACAAACCAGGCAGAGACAAGATTCTCAGCCCACCCTACCCACCCCCCACTCTAAGGTTAAAGAGATTCTCGATGGGATGTTTGATAATTTTGAAAGGACTAAGACTCATTAAAATAAGTGATCTTTGTAATAACAAAGCAAACATAAAGCAGCTAAAGTAAAAATCAAGGGGGCAGTCAAGAGTGGCCTGATCTTTTCTCCTCCATAAATATGACTTCTCTCAACTCTAGCTGTTTGATTTTGTTGACTTTGAAGACAGTCATCAGAAGATGAGTAACACCAATCTTTCCATTTTAAGGTCTCTGAATTCTTTCCTTTTGGTCTTCAGTTTAGAGGCATCCAAGAACAACACACATCCCAGTTACCCCCTGGGCTATGGGGCCAGATCTACACAGTACTCTATTTCAGGGAATGAGGTTCCCAGGTCTTTGCGTTGCCTTTTGCTCCTGCTTAGACATATTCGCCAATTATAGTAGATGATAAAATCATTTAGATATATTTGCCCAGTGTTTTTTTCCACAATGAAAATCCAGTCTTCTTAATTAAATAACGAAACACCAGGCATATATGGCAACGGGCATTCTTGTCCTAGGCATTCTCCCTGGATTCTACAACAGAGGCGTTGTCTAGTGTTCCTGTTATTGTCTGGCTCAGTTAATATAGCCATTTGGTGCAACTGAATAATAAGAATCAGGGCCAGCAAATTTTGCTCAGAGTAAACCTCAATGTTGTGCTAAATTCCCCATTATAAGACAATCGCCAACAAATTATATGATTTATCTCCCAGGAAAGATTAGGAGAGGGAGCTGGTAATGAGGAAAAGCAGAGAACGGTATACATGAGTCAATTTTTGGAAAAGTCGGAATAAATAATAATCAAACTAATGGCAACTAAAAGGAAACACCCTAATGATCCTGGACCACTAAGGCATTAGAACAAACATAAACAAGTGAGGTTTTAAGATTTCAGTGCACTAATCTACATACACACTCAGATTTATTTATTTTTTATCAGTTATAGAAGAACAAAATCAATGAATCCATAGGAGACAGACCTGAGTTAAAGAGAATCTCCACTTGGATAAGGAAATCTGGGTGCTTACTCCAGGTCTCTGGCCAAATAAACCTCTTAGTTAGAACAGTTAGGACCTCTTTATTCCACAAGCCGTCTCATTTGGCAGTGTGGTTTGGGAGAAATGACCGACTTGGAGTCGGTCTCTGCCATACTATTTAACAACAGGAACCTTGGGCCAACTTGGTTTCCTCTTAGCTTTGATTCCTTAAGTATAAAATGAAGATGTCATTAAGCGTTATTAATTACCATTGAGGATTAAATGAGCTAAGACGCAAGAGGCCATCTTATATACTTAAAAACATTCAGTAAATCTTAACAAATGAAGATATTCAGATACTCCATACTTATATATTTACATATGCATTGGTGGAAATTCAATAAACTGGCTGGTATATGCTTATATATTGTATGGTCACCTATAACACTATATTGCTATAAACCTTTTGATGACTATTTTGTATAAAGAGTAATAAAAATTTTCATAGCATTTATTCTAAGAGAAGAATAGGGTTTGTATGAAACATTATCTACTTGTGTTCACTGCAGTGTTACTTATAAGAGAAAGACCCTAAAACCTAGCTCTAATGAGTAATAGCAGCAAAACAGAACATCTATATGATAGCTAGCATGCCATCTTGAAAGGCTTGTGATTTCAGTGAATGTTAAATGACATGAACATGAAAACTGTTCACATTAAGTTGAAAAGAAAATTGTGGAACTGTAAATGAATCGGGACCCAATTTACACCTCACGTTTATGTAGTTACACATGGACAAAACCTACACATTGCAAAAAAGCGCCAAACTGTCGGTAATAGTTTGGGAGGTGTTTTTACATTTTTGCGCTTTTTAATATGACAGATTTGTGGATAGTTTTTACTTTATAAACTTTCCAAATTTTCTAAAAATTTCATACATTAATTATTTAATCATAAGAGAAATTTTACTTAAAGCATTGTTTAATTCTGGCTTCATAATCTGTCAGGAAGTGAGCAAACCATTTATTTCACCCCACTCACCGCAAATAAGGAAAGTAATGAGAGAGAATTTGGAGTAATTACAGTAAGCTGTTGTTCACTCCATTATATTTTAGCAGAAGCATGGAGATTGCACCCTATGAGAAATGGTCTTTTGTAGTTCAATATTTGTAAGTTATGGATTACAGATGCAAATATACATCAATCACTGCGAGTTAACTGAGTAAATATGTATTATACATACAGGGAACGTTATGCTTTCCAATATATGCACAAGTTATATAATAAACTATAAAATCCATTTAAAATAATTATCAGGTTCACAGAAAATTGTTTCTGTTTTGTTTATGTGAAAATTGCTTTGTTTGCTTTACCAGCATGCAGTCCAGTCAGCAGGAACTAAAAGTGTAAGGGTTCTTAAGCAGAGATCGGCAAAATACTTTGAGAATAGAAAGAGCTTGTCCTGTGTCCTTTGAAAGAAATGATCAAGTTGAGCCTCAGCCACACATCACAACAGACAGCAAGGAAACAATCAAACAGTGCTTAGACACTAAGTGGATTTTTTATAATTTATTTTTATTTAATGCATAATAATTACACACATTTATCAGTTATGGTATGGTAAGTTAATACATGCGTGTAATCACTAATGATCAAGCCACAGTTATGAGCACTTCCATCTCATCGTTTATCATTTCTTTGTGTTTAAAATCTTCAAATGCCTTCTACTTCTTTATAAAATGTGTAAGTTGTTGCAAACAGTAGTCACTCTACTGTGCCATAGAACACTAGAAATTATTTCACTTGTCTGTTTTTGGTAACTGTTTTCCAACCTTCCTTTATCCTCCCCCCATTCTTCCTGCCCCTCCCAGTTTTTAGTAATCACTATTCCACTGTTTTGTTTTTTTTTATGAGATCAAGTTTTTTATCTTTCATTTATGAAAGAGAACATGCAGTATCTGCTTTGTTGGCTTACTTCACCTAACAAAATGGCCTTCTATCCCATTCATTTTGCCTCAAACGATAGGCAAAATGAAAAAAACCAGACAACTTGGACTTCAAAAAGGTTAATAAATGTATTTAATTGAAACCAATCGAATATTGTTAACCCCATCAATTTGTAACAATATTTTTAAAAATCTAATTGCTCAACTTCAGAGAATTTGAAGGAGTCAATTTATTATCCTAAGAACTGGTAAGTAGGGGGCTGGAGCGGTGACTCCGACATTATGGCACTTGCCTGGCCTGTGCAAGTACTCCAGTTCAAACCCCAGCACCATGTACACAACAAAGTATTGGAGGAATGAAAGTCACATGAAAAACTAAATAAAAATTGCTTCCCTCTTTCTCTCTCTCTCTCTCACTGCCCCTCTTTCTTTCCTTTTTTTTAAACTGGTAAGTAGAGGAAAGAATTGAATTTATATTATCTTTCCCACATTAATTGTACAACTAAATAATAACCAGAAGTTAAAAAGGAATATCCCTTTTGAAGTATAACTGATTTCAAGTGTATTCCAAACAAGAACTACCCTCACTCTCTAATTTCTGAAACAGCAATCTCAGAGTGAGGATATCCTTTTGTAATCCACAGTAAATCAGAGATCTAGGTAGGGAGCATATTGATAGGCAGTATGCTAGTACAGCCCACATGCTTTCTGATTCTGAGACTTCTCCTGTGATTGTTATATTACATGGAAAAATAAATTTTGCAGCTGTAATTAAAGTTACTAATCAGTTGGTTTAAGGTAGAAGATTATCTAAGGTTTAACCTAGTCGAATGAATCCTTCAACATTTCAGCTGGTTTCAGAATAAGAGATCAGAGAGATTCAAAGCAATAGGGGTTGAGGGGCACATAGACATATCTCAGGATGAATCCTCCTGACTGAGAGCAACCTTGACCAACAAACAGCAAGAAGACACAAAAAATTAAATTCTACCAGCACCCTGAACAAGCAGGCATGAAAGTGCCTCAAGACAGGAACTCAGCCTGGCTGACACCTCGGTCACCTCACACAGGGGTCTTTCTTTCATGCTATTCCACACTCCGCACATGCAATGAATATTTGTTGAATGAGTTAATTACTGCATTGCCTGAGCATAAAATATTTCCCCTTCACTATCTTTCCTGATGGCATATTAAATTGTCTAAAATTTCAAACAACAAAGTGTTCTCCACTGAGAAGTTATGCTCATTCTCTGACATGTGACATCCAAATTTCTTGGCACCATTTATTGAAGAGACTTTCCTTATCATGTCTTCCGGGTGGCTTGTTGAAAATGAGTTGCCCATATGTATTTGGGTTTATTTCTAGGCTCTCTATTCTGTGCCATTGGTTTACATCTCTAGTTTTTTACAAAGAATACTTTAAAAGAGAGGGATCATCAGACAAAGACATACATAGAGTGCAGTTCAGAAAGTTTCCTATTGCAGAAATTTCTTTCCCAGTGGAGTTGGGGCATGCCACTCCTCCAACACATGGATGCATTCTTCTTCACGGACCTGGAAGCCCTCTGAAACCCATTGTTGGAGGGTTTTTATGGAGTCTTCAACACATTGGCATAACCCATTATTAACTTAATCTCCAGACCCTTTCCCCTTCCTGAAGGAGGCAGGGCAGGACTGAAAGTTCAAAGCTTCTAATCATGCTTAATCTTTTTGGTTACGAACCCCACCCAGAAGCCCACCAAGAATCACTTCATTAGTACAAAACATGTGCCTATCACCCAGGAAATTCCAAGTGATTAAGAGTCTCATATCAGGAACAGCAGACAAATTCAGAAAAAATTTGCATTTCTTAATAGAAATCATAATAACACATTGATTTTTTTTTCTCAAAAGGGCAAAAGATGCTCTTTTATAGTTGTTTTTTTGCAAACAGGATGATCAAGGCCAAGTGTTTTTCAAGAAGTTTGGAAATTTAAACATTTACATGAAATCATCCCACTCAGTGTTATCAATAAATCAAATATAAATCACTGTGTGGGCCAAGACTTTGAGAGCCAAAACAAATACAGAAAATCCAGGTAGAGCCAGGAGGCTTACAGTTTACTACCCCTGGATGAGGATCCAGAATGCGATCTTGAGTATTTCTGCTGCACCACCCTTTTTCTGTGACCCCGACTGCTCCCAATAATGGGGATGGGGCTGGCAGCCTGTGCACTGATTCTAAGCTGGAGAAGGTGCCCCTAGAGCCATTTCCCTGAAGAGGAAATGCACATCTGAAGCCCTTTGACAAGGGCAGCTCTTCTCCTGAAGAAAAATCCTTACTAAATACATTCTGTGCCTGTTCTGAAGTGGACAGGAGAGGATCAACTGGGTGAGAAACAACAGGATTCTCCAGGAGGTAGAAAGAGTCCTGTCAATCTCTGTCCTCAGTAAAGGAAGTCTGCACTTTCCTCAAATTGCTTGAATCTTCCAGCTCAGGTCTTTGGGTCACACAGGAAGAGAAAATTATCTTCTCTCCTACCTGAAACAGAGCATTGTTGAGGTTCAGGTGTGTGCTATGTTGTGTTGAGAAAGGTCTACACCAGGGCTGGAGCAGTGGCTCCAACAATGACCTGTGGGATCAACTAAATAAAATTAATTCTCTCTCTCTCTCTCTCACTCTCTCTCTCACTCTCTCTCTCTCTCTCTGCCTCTCTTAAAATAAAAATAAAAAATAACAGAAAGAAGGAAATGAAAGAGGTCTATGTAGGAGCTGAATATAGCTGAGGCTTATGTACCACCATTGGCCCTGAGGCCTCATTTTGTCCTCCAGTTTTGAGGGACTTCAAAACTACAGCCACACAGATGGTACTGTTCATCACAATCCTCTTGAGTGTGAAAAGACAATTTGAAATCAGAATTTGAAATGGACATAGAATTCCTAATGTAAAATAAAGTTATTATTTCCAGAAATCCCAAATTGTTATAATCTGGCTTTCAATTCAAAGGGGAGGGGAGGAAAAAAAATCCTATGGATCCAAAATTTCTAGATTCCAGAAGTCTCACAATGAGAAGCAAGAAAGCTTTTTATACTGTAGATAGACAGCTATATACTAGCTGAAGTCGACAGTTCTGAAGGTCCATTAGGATAAAAGCAGAAACCAATAAATTCACAATAAGAAATCCAATGGGAACTTAGGCAGGAGTTTCCTCCAGCCCCTCTGTCCCAGTGGTCAAAGTCAACTGATTTCCTTTCCCCGGCACACTCTAGGTGTTGATCCCCTCAGAGAATCTGGGCACTTCTGAGCATTTATAACCCACCTGGAAACCCCACTTGGGGCAGCACAGGTGAGCAAGGGGTGCTGAAGCATTGAAGTTTACTTCTGAGCTGTCTTCATGAGTATATTTTGATCTTATCCTAAATATCAGGCATTTGTCACTGCAAGGGGCACGTACCTGTGCATACACTTTGTGCCTGCTAGGACTACAAAGAAGACTGATACAGCCTCTGACTTTGAAGAGCTCACAACTTAACCACAGCTCATTTCTGAGTCTCAGTTTTCCCTTCAGTAAAGGAGGGAAGTGGGTACTTATTTCTGAAGTCCCTGCCTATAATTCTTTAGTATAATTCCCAAAGATTTTGTGACTAGATACAGAATGGCATCTTCCCTAATTTTTTTCCAGGTAAAATGTGGAGCAGGGAGCATAACCTTCCCACTGGAGGACTCAGAAAAGGGTGGCTTAGTTTCTGGGTGTAGTCTCCATCACCAGAAGTGTTCCACACATCCAAGTTGATCTGTGGACCTGTTTGCCCTGCAATCCTGCAGTCATTCTATGAGCCATCTCTCCCAATCGCTCCCTTTCTCTCTTTTTCTCTCCCTCTCCTTCCCCCCTCTCTCCCTCTCCCTCTCTTTCTCCCCCTCTCTCTCTCCCGCTCTCTCCCTCTCACTCGCTCTCCCTCTCTCTCCCTCACCCTCTCTCTTTGTGTTGTCTTAAGAGAACACTCAAGCCACTCACAGCCTACTTCTACTTTTAAAGATTGGTTTGTTGTTGCTATCTGTGTTACAGTTTCATTGACTATCTTGGAAGAATAATTTATCTACATTGAATGTTCATTGGAGAGTAAAAGAGGAAAGGATAAATAAATGAATGGGTGGGAAAGAGTAAAGGATGTTCTGGAAACTAGAAATGTAGGTAACAAAAGCAATAGCATAGAGAGAAACACATCCACAGAGTGCTGGAGAAAAATATTATTTTTACATGGCTTAATTTGATTTATAATACAAGCGTTTTAAATTTTGGTTTTAACATAAAAGACTGAAAAGAATCTGGAGGTCATTTAAACCATCGTTTACTCTTATGAATACAAAAATACTCTGCTTGATGTACAATAAATAGAAGGAAGAACAGTAGAGTAGAGGAAGAAAAATGAGGAGGGAGGAGTGGAGGGAAAAAGGAAGAACTGGGAACTGAAATGGAGCAAATTATGTTCCATGCATGCATGATTATGTCAAAATGAACCTCAATATTGTGTATAACTATAATGCACCAATAGCAACATTTTAAGAAGATAAAAAATACGAAAACAGAAATGCTCCACATTTAAAATGCTCAAGTTCAATAACCTTCAGGCTGAAAGTAATCTCAGTTTCCCTGAAACTATTGTATACAGCTATTGTATTAGTATTTCTCTAAATCTGAAAATAGCTCTTATTTTAAAATCACATTTACTTTTCATTATTCTTATAACTTATACCCCAACCTATTATCAGTTTAGAAGATCATTCTACAATGAACTTAACATCACCAATTTCCAAAAGATATTATTTTTTCCTAAAAAATATAAATAAATAAATAACTTACCATGCTTTGTGAGTTGGTCTTTCCTTCCTAAATGCTGCCTCATACTGCTTCATTAATCCTACTAGCAAGCTTTGTACTTTACAGAGTTGTGAAAAGACTACTGATTAGAGAAAAAAATGACAAAAACTAGAACAGATATCTTACCATGGACAATGCAAAGTATTTAAAGGTTAATTATAATAATAAAACTCAGATATTCATATACAATTTATGAAATGCCAGGCATTAAAATTTTTACCTATTTTATCTTATTTAATTTTTCAAAATTTATTTGTGGATTGATGTATAATTTTCACCCTTTTGTGCACAATTCAATGTTTTAATGTATTTCCAGATTGTACAACAATCACCACTAAATGGAAATGAACCCCTTAGGAGTCCCTCCCCATTTCCCACCATCCCCTGAGGCTAGCGAATTGTGTTTGCACACTATAAAATTCCATGTACATTTCATATAAAAACTGTCATAGACTATGTGTTCCTTTGTGTCTGGTTGCTTACATTTAGCAGTTTTAGATTTTCCACATGTTGGAGCATGTATCAGCACGCGGATCCTTTCTGTGGTGGAATCATATTCTAGTAGGCAGATAAACTACTTTTCACTTATCAATTCAGCACTTGAAGAATACTTTGGTTGTTTCTGCTTTGGGGCTATTAAGAATAATTCTGCTATGAACATTCATATAAGGATTTTTTGGTTCTCTTGTGGAGTGTCTGAGGAAGATGGAAATTCTCTGTCTCACCTTTAGGGGGTCACCAAACTGTTCACCAACATGGCCGCGCCATTTCGCATTCCCACCAGCACTGTGTGAGGATTCCAAATTCTCTATATTCTTATCAGCACATGCATCTCATTTGATTTTTATTTAATTTTCAAACTCTGTGAGATAGCTATAATCCCTGCTGCTAGTGACTTTATTAGGAAACTTAAGCTCAAATAAGTTAAGTAACCTGCCTAAATGTCAGTCTATTTAGGTGGGTCAGAGCCAAGTTTCAAATAGGAATAAAGCCTGACTCTGTCACTTGGACTTTTATAGCTGTGTCACGCAGAGACTTTAATAAGGATGGTTAGTTTACATTTGAGTGACCTGTGTGGAATCCCTGTTAATCCTGTTCTTTCTGGTTTAAGACTCTGGCATGGAAGAGACCTCGCCTGATAGTGTCTTCGGAGTTGTTCTCAACTTCAAATTGCATGAGCTCCCTACTTGCTTGGGTAGTATGAATAGTGAACTTTTCTCACTTTGTTAAACACTTTTTAAGTAGGTAAAAGTGATCCATGAAGCAAGAACACTAAACAACAACGAAATGAAACTTTTCCTGAACACTTTCTATGTGCACCTTCTTAAGCTGATGTGACTTGCCTCATTGAATCTTCTCAGCAACCTCATGAGGCAGACACATTATTTCCATTTATCCATGAGTAATCTGAAGTGGAATGACAGCTCAAAATTTTTTCCAAGGTCATAAATAACAGAGCCAGGATTGGATAGCTGGACATCTGTCTCCAGATATAACTATTACTACTGACCCCCAATTAAAAAAAATATCTGAATGTGGACAAAGATGGGCTAGTTTGAAAATAATCCAGTAATATATTTGGCTGATAAGATTCTGAATGCTTTTTACTTTCATTTGTTTTTCAAAATCACCTTGAAAACTGCTATTGTATTCACACACAGAGAGAGACAGAAGGAAAAATGTGTTGTTTCAACAATTCTATTTCTGAGCATAAAGCTTACAGAAATTTTGGCACTTATGCATCAGGATGTACATACACACACACATATACAAATGCTCGTAATCTTTAGTCCCATTGTTAAAAATAGCTTTTTTTATAGTCTTCACTTGATTTCAAATTTGAGATCCTTGTTCTACAGACAGAACATGTAGTTTGGGTAGATAAATGATAGTTGGATTGGTATATTCATGGCTAAAACATTGTTCATGTTAAAACATCAATGAATGGCTCCATTAAGCTCTTTCTTTTCTGCTTCCTTAATACAAGTGATTTGAAGCAGGTTCACTGTTCACTGGTTAGCAACTTATCTGAGTCCAGAGAAATAAAAAGAATACCAAACACATCAAGGCATGGGGCTGGAGTGGTGGCTGGGTGGTTACAGCACTTGCCCAGCATGTGCAAGTACACAGGTTCAAACCCCAGCAACCATGTACACAACTAAGTTTCAGAGCAACGAAAGCCATGTGAAAAACTCGATAAAAATTGATTCTCTCTGTCTCTCTCTCTCTCTCACTGTCCTCTCTTAAAAAAAAAAAAGATAAATGGCATGGGGGCTGGAGCAGTGGCTCAGCAGTTCTGGCATTTCCCTGGCATGAGCAGGGATGCAGGTTCAAACCCAGAACCACATACACAACGAAGTGTTGGAGCAACGAAAGCCACATGAAAAACCAAATAAAAATTGATTCTCTCTCTCTCTCACACTGTACCTCTTTCTCCATTAAAAAAAAAAAGATACAATGCATGGATTTAATACTTATAGGCAAACAGAGAGAGACAGACAAAAGAGTCTTGGGTTCAATGTGAGCCCTCAAATCTCAGAAAACTTGCCTGGGGCAGAAAGAGTATTTTTTTCATGAGCCCCACTTGCTCTGCAGATGAAGATCTATGAAAGGCAGCTCACCATGGGTTGTATACTCTAGGGTCCCACGACGCCATGGGATAAAGTATTGCAGGGTATCTTGTTCTATGACAGCCCAGGCTGTTTCAGCCAGCGGTCCCCTCATCTCAGGATGTTGCATTTCCAGGACATTCTGTAGTCATTCTTAAGAACTACAAATGGAAAAGTGGGGAAGGGGATTCTTTTCACAGGAAACTAAGCTGGTAGTGTATGTGCCTGACGCCCATGACAGTGTGAAAGACTATGAAACAAGCACTACAAAGTGAAGAAGCAACTTGAGTTTTGGAATCATCTGTCAAATGGGTATTCTCATAAGATTACTGATGCCAGAAAACATGCCAAATATTAAGCACCATGGCTGGCGGATGATAAGTTCTCAGACAATGTCAGTACTATGACGATAACTATTACCGTAATATCCTGTATGACACGAACACTTAAAACATGCTTAGAAAATGTTTATCTCCTTTTCTTGCCTTTCTACCAACCACAGCTCCCTCCTCACAATCACAGATACTTGGATATTTCCTAATCTCATTTGTAAGCATTTCTTTTTAAATCATATTTCTATTCACAAACTGATCTATCAGCCTTAGAATTTATTCAATAAATCCACAGAAAGCACCCAAACCCAGAGGCCTCAGCAAATTTGTGGCACTGCTTTCCAGCTTTCCAGCAGGGAAAAAAAAGAAAAAAAGGATCTCTCCTATCTTTCCTATTAGCCCTTATCAAGTACTCAAGGTCATCCTTAGTGTTTTAAAGCATTCATTGATTCACAATGAACATTAAAGAACAAAATGGATCCCTTGGGTACAATGCTACCATTGTCCCTGGCAGGCATCTTCTTGGGTCCGTCTGTTCTTTAGGCTCCACAAGCTCTAGAATGACAAAACATTGCTCCTGACACATCACACCTGCCCCCAAGGCAGGTCTCACCCCACACCAACCAAGAATCAGCCACAGGAGGGCCATGTTTCAGGATTCCCAGTGCCCAGATGAACTCTTGTTGCTTGACTAGCTTTTATGGATGTAGCAAAGTCCATTTGGTCTTGTTTTAATAACATCCCAATAAAAGAGTTGGGAAATTAGATGCTAGGAATGACATTTAAATCCTCCATTTCCCTTTGCTGCAATAATAGCTTTCTTGATAATAAAGTAGATAAATTTTATTAAATTATATGAAGTTTTTCCATTTGAAAGCAATTAAAAAATGCTTTCAGTTCAGAATTACAAAACTATTCACTTCGGACTCAAGGTTGACATTTTTATTGGTAATCTGAGTTATAACATGCTTAGCTCTATGCCCATTCATTGGCTCCCAATACTTCTGCCAACTTTTTACGGTTTTATGTGAAAGTACAGTATTTAAGCCTCTTCTAAATTCATGAGCTGCTCCTGCTTCTGAAAAAGGCTCTCTCAGTGTCTCAACAACGCACACCAGGGCTGATGTTTATTTAAAAACATCTGCTCCCTCCTTTGTGGTATAACATACCAAAGTAGCCTGACATTTTAAATACTTTTTCTTTACACTTTGTGTCAAACAACAAGAGAACGTAACTACTTTTGTGATGAAAAACTGTTCAAGGCAATTACAAGATGATATAGTAAGTGGACTAAATGGTACCCAAAGTAATCAAAGGAAAACACTGGGATTAGGCCAATGCTGCAAAAGCCCACTTTATGGAGATTTCCAGCTCCCAAATATCTTCATGATTATACTTTGCATCTCAGTGCTTCCTAATTGATAAAGAGAATAGCCTTTTATCATTTAATTTTTTGAGATAAGAATGTAAAATACACATATATGTATATATATACATGTGTGTGTGTGTGTGTTTTAAGTTTCTGACAAATCAGGACAAGCAGAAAGAACACTATCTGTATGTCCCGGATTGCTATTTCCACCTGGAGGCCGGGTGGTCAGGAATTCTTTCAGTGCTACCGACCACTGGCTGATTAACTTGAAACCATTCTTCAAAGCCATCCTCACTTACCACTGCTTACATTCATCACAGAAGGGAATCAAACATTTAAGGAAATGTAACATAAAAGCAAAACTTAAGTGCATATGAATCATTTGGCTACCAGAATCTTATAAGCAGAGACCCTGCTAAACAGATATGAATGATACAACAGCTATTTCTAGAAAAGCAGGTTATTTTAATATTTTAAAAAAATAGTTTCTATCAGTCAACTAAACATACCTTCACCACCTCCTCAAATACATCCATAACACATAAAAGGCTGCTTTCTGTTATAGACTGGGTTAAAGTAAACTTCAATTTAGCCTCTATTGATAACAGATTCCACGTACCATTAGTCAGCAGAAAGCCATATGACTGAAGGACCTTGAATATTCAGTTAGACAAGTTATCTGAAGCAAAAGAGACGTTTAAAGGAGGTGAAAGTCAACAACAGCTGTTTCCTGAGAGGTAGCTTGAGAGCCAGGGCACTCTACCTGAAAAAGACCGCAGAACTCTATTTCCAAAGCAGCTAGGAAAGTGCGATGACACCATTACTGAAAAATCTACTCTGGATCACTGAAACACAGGATACTAAAACCAGAAAGAGTCCATAGAACATACAGCAGGAAGCGGCACTGTCTGTCCTGACCCGTCTGGCAGGAATTCCTGTTCTGCCTTGTCAAGAGCACTTCCTGCTAGTTCTCAGTGCTGTGGTCCCTCCATTCCACACGCCTGGGAGTCTGCAGTCCCAATGCTAACCATCACGAGTTAGCACTGCTCACACCCACGCTCAAGTGAATTCTCTGAAAGCGGCCAGAAGTAGAGGGCCTTAGGAAAAATGTAGAGAGTATGTGACCGGCAAATGTAATTTGTGTCCTTTTAATATTGTGGCCTACTTTGGGCCATAAATCTCCTTCTCTGATCATACCAGCCCACCTTGTGAATGAGCCCATGGGCCTTTGATTGCCCTCTTTATTAGTTTAGCAAATGGAGTGATGGGTGAGCCCCTGTCATGATGCTGACTCGGTTACAAAGTGTGAAGGGAATTCCCACCCACCCATTGAGCAAGAGGTGCCCTAATGTGGAAAGGCATCTATTTTATGAACATTCAATAGGAATGTTTCATCAAAAAGCACAATTATAAATCTCTACCTGCTCCCACTCTTTACTGGGCCCTTCCACTCATCATACATGTCAAAGTGTATCCCATCTTAAAATCAAAATCAAACCAACATAAAGAACCAAGGCATCTCCTGAGACCCACATGCCCTTCCAGCCAACACATTTCTATGCTGCTCTTCACAGCAGGACTTTTAGGAAGAAATGGCTCCCATCCTGGGCTCCACGACACCTCCCCCCAGTTTTTCAGGATCCAACTTTGTCAGGCTGTTGCCCCCACAATCCAAAACTGCTATTTTCGATGTCACCAACAAACTTCTGATAGACACTTGCTCACTGGCTGTTTTTTTCCCCTCTCCTTGGTTTCTCTCTCTTTAGACCTCACTACTTGTAAGACTGGCACATATTTGAGTGGGATCATCAGGCCTCACCTCTCCTCTGCCCACTGTCTCTTGTGAGGTGATCCCATGCAGACCCACACGCTGAGATACTATCTCTGTGCTGTTGACCCCAAATACCTCTCTGGTCTATACTTGTCTCTACTGCCCAACTGCTTACTCCACATTCTCTCCCAGATGCCCCACTGAAATCTCCACCTTGGCTCTTGACCATACTCCTTCTGAGGTCTTCCCCATCTTAGCAAATGACAATTTCATTTTTAGCTGTGCCTGCTACCCCTAGAAATTAAAGCTATCGTTAGCTACTCTCTTTTTGTCCATGCCTCATGTGTAGTCTGTCTGCAAATTATTTTGATCATACCACCAAAATACTTCCAGAATCTACTCACCTTTCATTATCCTAGACCAAACTTTACCATTATCATGTGTTCAGGTTGTTTCAAAAGCCTGTTAACTGAGCTTCTATCTTCCATAGTAGATCTCAAATATATATTCTTCACAAGGTGTCCAAAGACATACCTTAAAATGCATATTTAAATCCTATTTTTTAAATTATTGTATGGTAGAGTTGATTTTATTTTGGTGTATAGTATCATGATCTTGATAATGATGTGATCAAAATCCTCCAAAGGGTTCCTGAAGTCCCTGGCATGGCCCTCAATGCCCTTTGATTTCATTTATTTCTCTCCACTTCTCAACTCCTTCTCCCTACCTCCTGCCCTGCTACTCTGTGTGCCTTGCTGTCCCTCAAACTCCACAACTGCTTTCTCACCTTTACTTCCTGTCTGTGATGCTCTTCTGCAAAGCACACACCTCCTTAGCACTTCACTTCCTCTGAGTTGTCTCCTTGCATGGCCTCTTATCAGAACAGATTTATCTGACCACATACTGAAGAAAGAACCTCGAGAGCTCTGTGCCTCTTGTTCTGTCTTGCTTCACAACACTTACTGCATGACTGGCGCTCTATCACCTCTTTGCTCTCTGTATGTTTACTATTCTCCCCTATCAGTAGGCAAACTTAACGAAGGAGAACGTGTTATAGTCACTGATACATCTTATTGTCTAAAACACTGGGAATTATATGTTAGTACTTGAACATATATTAAATCATCAAGACAACAAACCAAGAATTCTTGAATCTACAAAGGACCACAGAGTACATCAAATTAAATAGAGTTGATCATCTATTTCTTACTCAGGAGAATATGTCAGACATTTGACTAGGAACTAGAGAAGCAGTAAGTACAGATCATTTATGGTATCCTTCAGTTTGCTAAAAATAAATATTATAATCTCTCAACTTTGGAAAACATTTAAAGAAGGTTGATGGAGCAAAATTCTATTTACTAAAGGAAACCTTACGAATTATAAGTGTCCATGTTTGTGGACACTTACATTAATACACACTCGTGATTCTCTCAGAGGAGATGTAATAAAGGTCTGAAAGGCCAAGCTACAATCACATGCAACAGTAATGAAAATTGGGGAGGAAGTATAGGAGATGGTCCTTTATTTATACACAGTTGATTAACCCACCAGGTGAAAAGGCAGGTTTGTAGTGATTGAAGCAAAAGTTACCGTTAATGGCAATCATTTTCTGATGTAGGGAAACTGTGAAAAGGGTTTAGTCTTAAAGAAATCAATTTTTCTTAAACAAGGTGTGTGGTTCAGTCTCCTCCAACTAGCACTAGATACCTTCCCCATTCACAGTCCTGTAAAAGACTCCAGAAGCTCCAGTACAGCTTTGGAAAACAGGACCAAATGGGACAATGCTCAGCTTGCTGAGCACATTAAATTTTACACTTGCACATGTATGAACACATATGTGCACCTGATGTCTAATACCATTCTTTGCAAGTTCATGAGCATCTCTCATAGGTTGATGTACTCCTAGTGCTGATGCTGCCGAATGAGACAACACGCTGAACTCCTCCCCTAAGGGGCACTAAATAAGTAACCCCACAGAGGGATGTCACATGTGACTGTGTCAAGAGCAGACTGAACAAGCAAAGACAGCAGAAGGCATTAAGGTCCTTTTCAAATATCCACCTGAACTCTTTTCAATATTCCAAACTTTAGATTCAAGCAATACTATATTAAAATTATGGACCTGGAAAATACCAGCATTGTGACCTTCAGCAACAATTTTCTCTCTTAAAGCCTCTTTTCCTTTCTCCATAAAATTGGGCTTCTATTCCTGAAAACCACAAGGTCATTACAAGGACAAAATTAAATGACATCAGCAAACTTACCAGTGCAGTGCTCACTGTGAAGCATAGACTATACAAGCACGTTTTCCTTCCCCTTCTTATATGAAAGCTGTACTTCAATTCAATATCCATCTCATCAAGTCTCAGCTAAAGTGAAATAGATGATGTGTTACTTGCTTTCCAGTGAAGAAATTAATGCTTTTATCATCTCCTTTTGGAGGACTCAATTCTCCAAACTTGATTACACTTTCATGGAATCTCATCTGGATATTTTTCCTGTTTGAAAATCTTATGAAATTGTTCCCTCAAAGAGAGGTATTTCTTCAAACTGAAGAATCTTTATAGCTAGCCCCTTACAAATGCAAGAATTGATCAGTTTTACAATCCAAAGATTTTCTATCATGGTTTAGGACGAAGAGAAGAAAAAAAATAATAATTAAGCCTTCAGCCAAGGCCACCTCCCAATCTATCAGCTCATCTCACCAACCTCATCATGCACCGAATACTCTTCCCATAGGTCCACTCTTAATAATCAACCTCAGCTCCACCAGGGATGGCCCCTTCTCCACCTCTGCCCTCCTTACTCAACTGCAAATCTCCATCACTTGCCTGCCCCCTTAGAGCAAAATACAGAGTAAGCCATATTTTTTTCTAATCACTCATTTCTCAAAAAATTCCACACACTCCAAAATGAGAAAACTGCTTCCTATGGGATGCAACTTTTAGCCCCAAGAAATGTATATTTAAATAAATACGCATTTCTATTTCCATCTGTGTGTCTCCTCAAAAATCAGTTGGATGCCAGGTATCCAATACTTCAAGAAAATCAGCACTTGATGATACACTGCCTATCCATAATAATGTTCTAATGTGTCTGATAAGCGATTTTGGTTTGTGACCATTTTCCTAGGCTGGCAAAAGTTAAAATTTTAGGAAATGTATGTATTTCAACGTGTTTTCATAAGATTAATTCTATAGAAAAAAGTGATCATTTCTCCTTTATACAGTTAAACAATTAGGATACAAATATTTGGTCTCCAAAGCACAGTTTGATTTTTAAATAAATGCTAATTAAATTAGCTGCAACTCTTTGCACTCCAGTAAACAACAGAACTTTCTTATAGAAGCTTAAGCCTTGAAGTTAAAACAGCTGTGGGCTTTGGATTAATTCAGACTCTCTTCTAGTTAAAAAAAAAAGAAAGAAAGAAAGCAACAATATAAAAGTTTAACTTTTGCCAGCCCAGGAAAATGGTCACAAATCAAAATTGTTTATCAGATGGATCTTGCCAAGGTAACCAATATAAGGAGGTGTCTCCTAAAATAGTGGAATAAATGAGTATCTAGTGCACATTATGCACTGTGCTAACCAATGCAACCTCAGGCTATTGGTTATATTTTAATAATGGGAAAACACATACAGATGTTATCATCTGTCATCTATAAATTGCTCCAGAGTTTGCAATGGACTTTCACAACCTGCTAATTCACTTCAAAGACTACAGCATGTACTACAAAATGCACCTTGATTTGGTTGATTCAAAAGACAAAAGGTGCTCCCGGATGTGGCCTGCAAAACACTTCCCAATGGTCATTTTCAAGCCCTGAAATACGTGAGCAGCAAAACAACCTATGTTGCATAAAAGTGTGATCAGAACAAAACATTTGCTTTACATAATAGCTATGACTGAGGAGTAGAGGAAGAAGTAAGCAAAAACCAAATCACTTCTCCATAGAAAATGACCTTGCACCAACTTTTAAATCGTTAACGATATTTTCCCCAAGTCTAGGCCAATAGGCATATATGCTTCCCGCCCACTACCGTGATATGAATTCCATTCATAAGGAGGTCTAAGACAATTTGACCTCAGCAAATTGCAAAAAGAAAATCAGCTCAAAGGGACTTCATGTTTTCTTTCTGCCCACAAACAAGCACGTGCTCCACTCAGTGGGAAGTGCGTGGGTGTACTTGAGGGAGAACTGGCCTGGAATCACCAGAGAGCTTTTATAATAAACTTGAGCAAATACTTCATTAAATGTTTGGTTTCTACTAACAACTACAGCTGTCCAGAAAAACCTTTAATCTGCTTTATTGTTATTTTGCTGAATGGATAGGTGTCAAATAGAGCATCTTTCATGGTCTAATGAAAATATTCTTTGTTCTTTATTTTAATAAGGTTACTCGACTAGCAGTATTATTTAGAAAATTAGCATCAAAAACATTATTGATTATTTATATGAAGAATTATCTTTTCTATCCTTTATTTTTTGCACATAAAAGTTTCACTATTAACTAGATTCTTAAGTGAATTATTTGCTTTGGTAACAAGCCAGGCAGAAATATTTAAATTCTGCTCTTGGAAGTAAGAATTATCTAATCATTCACAAGCTCTTATAATAAAACATTTATCATGACCCATTAATCCATGAGGACTTATTTTCCATCCCATCCCTTCACTAGCACCTTGCTTTGAACATAGTCAAGTTTGGCTGCAAATTTTCCTTTTATCATATATCATAGTTACAGGATGGGATGCACTGAAGCTGGATTCCAAAAGCCCTGCCCTCTGCTTGAACTTGGCACACTGACGCTCTTCCAGGCCCAAGTCCTGAGAATGCACTTGGATCATGGGTTACCAGAGCTTAGGGATAGAAGACAGCAGGGAAAACATATCTAAGTGTAGGATTATCTCACAGAGGTTTAAAAGTAGGCTTTAAAGTTCCTAGGTACCATTCTAGTAGCCTTAGTGCAGGGCTAAGAGAGGTGTTCCTGAATATTCCCCTGTCCAATACAGGGCCTGCCTCAGCCTTCAGCCTCCTACTTTGCATTGCTAAGGCATGGTAGCCTTATTTGAAATACTTCTGTTGGTGCAAGTGGAGCCTCTTGAGTGTTTCTTGGGACTAAATGTTATCAACACATTCCCATTCAGTAGCAAACTACATTTAGTCACAAATTACTTATAGTGAAAGAAAATGATACAGATCGATATTACATCACATCTGGCTTTTGATAGCCTAAAACGTAGTGAATTTTGCATTCAAAGAGGCAAGAAGGAAATAAAAGATGACTGCACTAAAAGTGAAGGTATTTGTTTCTTAAGCAAGTCTGCTCTCATTTAAGAAAATTATTACTGTTCTTTGTTAACATAAAAATCAAGCTTTAATCAAGAAAACATTTTGCATGTAGCAGACACATAGCCCATCAGTTTCATAGCCTATGATAATAAGCTCAAAGCCATCATTTATTGAGTATCATACCTACATATGCTGGATCCTGGGGAAACACTAATAATGGATTTCATATATAAACCAGAAAATGTATATAGCAATTCTACAGAAGAGGAAACTAAGGACCACAGAGGTACAGAGGTAAGATAATTTGGCCAGTCACACAACTACCCAGAGGCAAGAGCCAAAATTAAGTGGCCGTCTACTGCAGAGGAGTCCTTCTTCCTTGAGGCTACACCATGTGACGCACTGATTTTGAAACTCCAGTTCTCCGTGAGGTTTATGCACCCAGCTCTAGAATTACATTAATCTAGCAGTGTAGCAGAAGACCAAGTAGAGCAGGCTATTGCAGAAGCACAGAAAAACAAAAAGGCAACAATCTTTATGGAGAATGAGCATTTGTGGAAATGCCATATATAATAATTAGAACAAATTAGAATATGTGGTAAGAAACCCCATGATCCCTTGTTTCTTCTCATTTTAGAAGAGACACTTGGATACTTTTACTTTTTTGTTTTTTCAAATTTATTTTTATTTTTTAAAAGAAAGAGTGAATCAATTTTATTTAGTTTTTCATCTGGTTTTCATTGCTCTAACACTTAGCTGTGTATGTGGTACGGGAGTTCAAACCCAGGTCCTCACGCATGCATGCTAGGCAAGCATAATACTGCTGAGCCTCTGCTCCATCCCTAGTTTTAATTTTTAATTGACATATTATGATTATATGTGCTTCTGGAATATAATATGATGTAATGATATATGTATGTAGTAGTGTGTTTTTGTTATTTTCAAAATTGAACACAGCAGACAACTGCGTGTCAAAAGTGACTTATCAGGGGCTCTAGCGGTGGCTTAGTGGTTACAGGGCTTGCCTGGCATGTGAGGATACAGGTTCCAACTCCAGCACCACGTACACAATCAAGTGTCCAAGAAATAAAGGCTACATGAAAAACTAAATAAAATTGATTCTCTTTCTCTCTCTCTCTCACTTTCCCTTTCTCTGTTTAAAACAAACCAAAAAAAGTGACTTATCAGCAGCAAGGCAGAGAGGTGACTCAGGGATAGTTCTCCTGGTTTTCTCATTGGTGAAAACAACTCATCCATGAGGTATCTGTTAATCAGTAGTCACCTCTGTCTAGTAATTTTCATTGATAACTTCACAAAGCATCAAATTTAAGCTTAGATTTACAGATTCAGTTATTGCTTAAAATGTTTCAAGATTGTTTTATGAAGCCACACTGAACAAAAAAATTCCTTGTATTTAAGCAGTTGATTCACTTAATGTCAGTAAAATTCCACATTTTCTGAATTGGCAAAGATTTTTCATGCTAGAAAGAGAGTGGTGACACAGAAATAAGTTTGGGCCCAAGTCCAGATGACAATCAGGCAAACTGAAAGCTCCCAGGATCTTCCATATCTTCCCAGACTTGACACAATTGCCCAAGAATCAGAAATTTGTCAGAAAGATCCTGGCTTCTTTCAAGAGAAGCTATTGGACTTCCTACGAAAAGCAATTCAATGAACAGGGGATCAACAGGAATCTTGGTCATTGAAAAAGCTAAAATTGGACTGTTGGTTGAAAACGCATCACATCCATTTATGAGAAGAATCAGGAATGGAGAACAACACCATGACACTTTCTATAATCGCTGGTTATAGAATAAGCATGTAAGCCTTCAGAAAGACCTCGTAGAGTGCATATTGACAGGATTGATGCTTAACTAAGAAGGAAAGTTATATGCACCATGTTAATTACTTTGGGTTACTGGTACTTAGTTTTAAAATGGCATATTAAACCATCCCTGCCAAAGTTACTCCATCTGGTGATGGATGAAGTTGCCATGGTTGGCATCTTAGATTTGATGATGTGTGATTAAAAGTATAAGTAAGCAATAAGTAAACAATTACTTATTAAAAACTACAAGTAAACAATTACTAGGTACTCACTAGTCATAATATTGAGCTTTTTACTTCTGTTGGCTCCTTTTTACATCATAATTTGATTTGATACATATATTCTCTCCATTTTACAGGGAAGAAAACTGAGATTCTAATGGATGTAAAATTCATTTTCACAGTACACTGTCCAACGACCCTGCCAGAATATGAACTCAGGCCTCTCTGATGATAAGTTCATTCTCATTCCTGAAGGGCCACGCCACATGAGTGACCCTGTGCTGGAGGATATGTCATCCTATCTAAAGTTCGAAAACCAAGGAAAGACTTTCTTCTCCAGTGGCCATGCACGACCTTTACAACACTGGAAAGCCTGGGCTTCCGTAAGCTGTTTTGCTTCTAATTACTGCTTGTAGCACTGTTGGCTAGACCACTCTCCACAGGCTACAGCCTTCCCATGCTTATTCCCAGACACTCAGAGATTATTGCCAAATGAAATGTGCTTTACCTAAGAAGCATCTCAAACCTTTTGACAAGTTCTTCTTAGGCACATGCGTTATATCATTTTTGTTATCTATGACTCTACTCTCCCACAAGTCCTGATAATATAGACAATAAAAAACAATTGAAGTAGAACTATTTTTCAACTACCTCTCATCAGCAGCAGGCCCTTCACTCCTAACCTGGCTAGACTGCACCATCTCACACTCCAATCTCAGCTTATCTGTAAAGCAGAGACAGCCACACTCTGATCCCCTGGCTCACTTTAATTCATTGGTCATTTAATGACATCGAAACCAGACATATCCAAATGTCTCCATTCCCTGACATGTTGCAGATGTCCATGCTTCTGGCTTCTAAGAGAAAGTGGCAACATGAAAAGTACTGAGTTCCCAGCCTTCCAGACCATAGCGAGCTGTCTCTGCGTGCTATGCATGTAGCATGCACTTCCACACCCATGTTGTATATGCACTTTCACATACACACATGCATGCACCACCTACTCTGGGAGTGTCTGGGTCCATTCCACCCTGGCCTTGACTGGTAAAGAGAGAAGCCACTTGTAGTAACTGCCCCTGTCTTTTCAATCTTGGCATCTTTGGCTTGACTGAAGCTTCTAAAACAACGCATTATATGCACTAAACCTACAATGCCTAATTCCCATGTTGCCTAGCTAAAGATCCTACGTGTCAGCAGGTTTTGTCTGCATTCCATTCATTCAGCAAATAGTTTTTGAAGGATTCCTGGGTTCAAGACCAGCATAACGATCAACAACAAAAAAGATGACAAAAAGCCCTGCTATTTCCTCTCAGCGTGGTAGGAGACAGCCTGGTCCTGACAGGTTCAGTTTTCTGACCCACAGAGACAGATGGGGAAAGGCCAGAAGGAGGGCTGGGTGCAGCAATTTCACTGTTTTTATGCCTATTATTTTCCAAGCCCGTATTTAGTTTTACAAGCATTCCACTTTTCTGTAAATACGGAAAATACAGTTGTTAAATTCCGTGTCAACACTCAAAATGCCAGGGCAAACAACTGACTATGTGGATTTCTTATCTTTCTGAAATTTATCAAATATTCAGGAGGGACCAATACACATCCTAGGGATCTGAATGTTTTCGGACAAGAGTTTGTAATGTATTTACCAACTATTGCTAGATAGTGACACATTAATATTTTTATGAGTTTGCTTTAGTCTCATATTAAAAAGTAACTCAAATAATGTGTGTGTGTGTGTGTGTGTGTTAACAAATTCATTCAGTACATCAAAATTCTACCTGGCTTTAGATGATTGAGATGGTATAGTCATTGATTTTAATAACTTAATTTAAATTATATTAAGAGGAAACCAGGGTTTGGTTATTACAATTTGAGGTGACTCCAAGCTCAAGAGAGTTCACATCTACATGTGTATTGGCAACACACGGGAGACAACAGGGTGCCGAAGGTCTTGTCTTCTGAGCCCCCAGGATGGGATCCTGTGGTCCACAGCTTGGACAGCTCTGTTCCTTTATCAGGGAGAGTTTAAGAGCCCCAGAATCAGCCCAAGCAGCTGCAGAAACTTCCCTCTGACTTTGCATGCCAGGGCTTCTTGAGCCTTGTGGAGAGAGCCCACCTTCCTCCAACTCCCTAAGAATCCCTGGACAAGACAAACATGTGTTTCATTCTCTGTGCTACAGAGGATAGGGCATGCCCAGGAATGGGGATGTAAAAAAGAGGGAGGGAGCAGAGGACTGGGGAAGAGGGAGAGTAGGGAGTCCTGAATGTTTCCTTATTTTACACGTGAAGAAAATGAAGCATACAGCCACGAAGCTCCATCCCAGGGGGAGAGATATTCACACCCAGGTTGCTGCAACACCGGAGCCCTTGCTCTTTAATACTAACAATTTATAAGAAAAAAACCCAGAAAGAACAGCACAGCTATTCATTTTCAAGAAGAAGTTGAATTACATTCTTTGGAAACGATTGATTCAGAGAACTAGATATAGTCTACCTATTGTCCAACCTTTATCCATTCACTCACCTACTCATTCAAGTTTGGATTCAGCACTATACTGAGCAGGTTAAGTTCACAGGCAATAGAGACAGTTCCTGCATGCTCAGACTTTGACCCAGTAGAATACACATACATGAAACATAGCAATATAGTAAATGATGCCAAGGGGGAAATACAAAATGGGGAAACTAAGGTATTGAAGAGGTTAAGCAACAGTGTAACTCTGAAGTCACAGAGTATTTTAATGGCAGATCCCAATGTTACAGAGCTGGGGTCTTCTGGGAAACCAAAGCAGCATGAAGATGCCCTTCAAGCCCCTATTTTTGAGATCAAATCAGAAAAACATGTCCCTTCGAGTAGCAAGAATGAATTTATTGAAGGGATAGAAAAAGGGAAAGGAGATATACTCAAGGGAGAGAGTGAGTCTCTTGCACTCCAGTTTTATTGGGGACCCCAGAGAAGTTTCCAGAGTCTCACTTAGCTCCACCTTTTGATTTTTGATTAATAGCAAGGTGACATCAGACTTTGAAGTCCTTACTGCCATGGCAATTGGAGGTCAACTTAGCCCATGCTGACTGGTCCTAACTGGATTCTTAAACATACATTATTACAGATATTAGGTTTACGAAGAATTATCCTTAACATCCTGAGTTAACCCTGAACTGGGGTTCCTCTTGTGAACGTTATGTTGGGCCTGTTTTTCTTCTGTAGATAACTGGTGACATGCTGAGGAATGTGATATAGCCTGTTCACTTACGCCAAGCAGGGCTGCAGGTAAATTGCTTTTTGGAAAAGAAAACATGTGGGATCAGCACAGCAGGCCCAATCTTTAAAATTATTTCTGTAACCTTGTGTTCCCACCATTTGCTTCTCTCTGTCCCCTAACTCCAGGACCCTGGACTTGCACCCCACTGCTGTTTCACAGGCTTCTCATAACCTGTGTGCTGCTGTGCTTTGCTGTGTTGTCTAATGGGCACAGACAACATGAATCACAAACTTCAGGATCAAGTTCATTATTGTATTTTTTGTCCCTAACCCAAAGCCTTGATTTCTTCTTAGAATTTCACCTTTAAAATTAATTTTTCATGATGATTCCCTGACAAATTGAAATGTTGAACAGGGATTCCGTTAAGGTCTGCAAGCAGTGATGTGACTCAGAATTAACTTTGTCACATGATAGATATAAGGACTTTGAGAGTCCTAGATGTCTATTATGACAGAATAATTTCTACTTCAAAAATAACTGGCAAAAGCTCTGCACAAACTCTGTATTTTTTTTTCTCTTGTTTTTCTACTCACACATTTTCATGATAGCATCCAAACCCTTCTGGGATCCGTGAATCTGGTGGTCCTCTGTGGAAGTGCCATGATGGGTCCCTCACAGGTACTCAATCATTCCAACCTGCTAGCTGCCTCTTCTGCCTCCCCTCCCATGTCATTCCAAGGCTCCTTGCTTTCACGGGCTTCCAGGACTGTCACCCTGTCTTGCTTGACTGACTATCTACTCCATTGTCAAGAGTCTGCACATGTATCACCTCAAACCTTCCCCTCACTCCCCTCTGTAGCCTCATTCTTCAAAATACAAACTTCTAAGAAAGCAACAACAAAATTCACATTTTATTTGTTTTTATATTCATTTGTGTCTCACATGAGACTATGAGCTCCTCAAGGGAAAGATAATATATGTATACCATGTTTTGTACACACACACACACACACACACACACATATAAAGCTTTCCTAGAATTTGTTGTAGAAATAGTTTTATATTATATACATATATAATATGTATATATGCATATATAATATGTATATATGCATATATATATACACACATCTAGTTTGCCTCTATATTCTCTGAACTAAGCATAATAAAATTTTCTTACCAAATAAATAATTTCCTATGAAATAATCAATGAATGCTTTTAGACAAGTAAATGACTGACCTAGTCCATTATTGTTTTTATAAAAGAGTTATTTTATTTAAGATAGTCAAGCCTTACAGAAATCTCATTAGCTCTGAAGAAGAGGAAGAAACAAAAAAATGGAAAATGAGAAAAGAAAGGAAAAGGAAAGAAATCAACAAAAATTTAGCCTGTTCAAATCCAAATGCATCCAGTAACATTATTGGCCCTCTGTAAGCAACCCTAGAAAATTTATAAAGCTACAACCCAGAATAAACTAAAAGATTATCAACAGTCTCTGGGTTCAATCCCTGGTACAAAAAAAAAAAAAGAGAGAGAGAGAGAGAAAAAAAAGAAAAGGAAAGAAAAGAAAATCACTGCTGTTTCTAGAGAAGGTTAGAAGACAGAGGGAGAAGGAACATGTGTGACAAACGGCAACAGGTATTTATATAGATACCTCCCATTGTGGGGCTGGTGTCCCCATTACCATGATGACACATCGATTGGAGGTTTTGGGGTGTTTTAGATTTTATCATTGCTCTCAGGGCTTCTTCTTCTTTTAACAAACAACACAAAGTTAGAGTGTTTATATTGTTCAGAAGTTTTTCCTTCTCTGAAAAATTAAGACATCTGCATATGTTGAATTTCTATAAATAGAGAAAAATATAACCCTTTCTTGGGGTTGAGTTCATCTTATCCCTATCCCCAGCTAAAATGTTAAAGGAAGGGTGGTAATAGTCTCAGCTGATGACTTTGTTTATAGCTCTTCTGTTTCTAGAAAAAGACCACCTGCATTCTTCTTGTGTCAACACACAGAGTGAGCCTACTCTGCAGAGGCTCCTGACCCAAGGTTACAAATCTTTATCCTGTTACCAGCATTTTTTTTTTCAGACTAGACAGTGTGCTGAGGTCTTTATTTGACTTGTTCAATAATCCTAGAATAAAAGCTATGATGAAATCCTTCAAAAAACACGTTTATGAATAGCATATAAAGCCCATAATAATCCTGTCTTCCCTCTGAAATTAAAAGTATGTAAATCCCTGAGTGTGTAGAAGACCTGCCCAGGAAGCGGAAGGCGTCCTCCACCCAGCTACATAGGTCCTTGCTCGAGAGGCTGAGACTGGTCACATTGTTTGACATGAGGGTTCGTTTTCAGATAGTGAAATTTCAGTTGCCAGGTGCCAGAGGCAATTTATCAGACGCTCATAAAATAAAGATCAAAAAGCCCATCCGTCTCCCTGTGCATCTGGGATCTAGGCAGGAGCACTCACAGCCCTCGATCCTTTAAACAGCTCTCACTTAAAGAGCTTGATGTTTATAATAACAAGAAAAGGAGAAAGGGGTCAGGTCAAATTCTGCCAAATAGCAGGTGTTGCTTTAGGTTTTTTGTTCTTTTTTCTTAAATGTAATCTCAAAGAATATTGAGTTGTTGCAGTAGACGCCCTCCATGTGCGTTTTTCTAACATATGCCAACAAAAAATGTGACCAAAATCCCACAAATTAAGAACCTTTGACCACTACAAAGAAGGCTAAATTTTTTTCATAAAAATTCAATATACCAAATTAAATAGAATAAAAAAATTAACAATATTAAAAGGTTGCAAAATGGTGTTATCTGATATTTATAATGCTGATGTAATGTATTAATTCTGAGCAAGTAACTAATAACTAAAAACAATACTTTTAAGTATGGAAGATTTTTCTTCATTATCGTCTTGGAGAACAAAGAGATAAAGAGAGTTACGTCCTGAGCCCACAGAATGTGTCAGTGAGAGCGCACCTGGGCCCAGGTCTCGGTCTTCAGATCCTGTTTTCTTACCACTGAGCCTCCCTGCAGCACAGCCCATGGCAACACCTCATCAGAGTGTCAGTTTTACTCTTTCCACTGAATTCAAATTATTACATCTAATATTTTGGTTAGTTGAAAGCCAATTTATGGGTATTTATTTAATTTAAAAATTCTTACCTTGTGCTATGGTTTGGATGAGTGTTCCCAAAGACTTGGTCACCAGGACAGCACAACTGGGAGGTGGTGGGACCTTTGAGAACTAGGGTGTCGCTGGAGGTCCTTAGGTTCTTGAAGGTGTTCCCTTATGCCAGTCCAGCCAGTCTTGCTCTTTGCCTCCTGGTTCTCTTTGCTCTTCTGGCTATTTGGCACACCCATCAGAGGCCCAATGCATGGAAGCCACTTACTCAAAGGCAGGAACCTCCAAACTCATGAGTCAAAATAGTATTTTTCTTTTTATAAGTTAATTGTCTCATATTTTTTTTAATTAAAGGAACCAAAAGATAACTAATATACTTTAGCCTTAAATTTTAGTTATTTCCCTACTTTGTTAGGCAAATAGAATGATTTTATATTGGGGACAAAGTGGACTTTGCAACCAATCGTATTTCCACTTTAGCATTCACTAGGAAAAATTTAAAGTTATTTGTACATTAACTAATATTAAGGCTTATACTTTTAGATACTGTCATTTTTGTTTCCTTCTTGTCTTACCATCTTATGCTTGTTTCTCCTTTCTTTTGTGTCTTTCTTTGGTTCATTCTCTCAATTTCTCCTCCCTTTTCCATCTCCTCTTTCTCCTTCTCCTTCTCTTCTTCTTCCTCGTGTTCTTCTTCCCTTCTCCTCTTCATCATCTTCTTTCTTTCTGTGATACATCTTGAATTCTTTTCTAATTGTGAAAGATATAGAAAAAGAAGGTTTGAAGCCAGAAAAATAGGAAGCATATTAGGAAAGAAAGGAGGAGATAAAATTATAAATAAAATTTTTAAAAATCTTTAAAAAAATCTTTTAAAATTTAAAAGAAAACCAGGCATGGTGGTGCACACCTGCAATCCAAGTAGCTTGGGAGGCCTAGGGAGGAGGGTCACAAGTTAAAAGCCAGCCTCAGTAACTTAGCAAGGCCCTAAGTAATTTAGTGAGACCCTGACTCAAAATAAAAATAAAAAGGGCTGGAGATGTGGCTCAGTGGTTGAATTCCCCTGGGTTCAATTCCTGATATCTAAAACAAAATAAAATATAATCTAGCGAGCATGCAAGGGTTAATTAAATGCAAGAGTTCAAGAAAATAAAAGGGATAAAATAAAAGAGGATAAAAGGGGGAAAATGGGGAAACTGAAGTCCAAGAATTAAAAAGATGGCTTGTTATTCCTGGAAAAGAATTCATTTACATTCTTTTTCCTAGTGTTTCAAATTTGTTCATTTGGGTTCATTAAAAATTTGAGCATACTCAAAGAAACTGCATACTATAGAAGACATACAGAAGACAAATAATAGATAGATAAAAATATTGATTTTAGAACGTAGAAAGGGTTTTAGGACAATTTATAGGATTTCAAAAACAAAGAGATTAGAATAGCCAAGTCAGAGTTATCTTCAAAAAGGAAATAAGCAGGTTCCATGCCATGTCCGGACCTTGGGAGAAACTGATGAGAAAGCTGCATTTGAAGGCGACATTTCAGATGTCTATAAGTAAACAGTAGGTATTTGGCAAACTTAGATGTTCATCTGTAGGACGGAGATTCCAATTCAGCCAACAACAAATTATTATTTTCCAAGTGTATTGGACACAAGAGGAAATAAATTGAAGATAGCTTGTCAGTCATCACCATCTGCTGGCCCTGCACCTCACATGGTATCATTAATTCATGTGATTGTGGATGGAGAAAATTTGGAGTTTCTCAGAAAACATGTTTTTCTTAGCCCAGAGTCCCTCCTACACATCAAAGTTCTTTGGCATCCTGTGGAGACTGTACATCTTCGGGTCTTTAAAATTACTCCCCCAAAATTCACACTTGCTGAGAAAATGGCAGGTGAAGGCACATTGTTAACGGGCTTGATGCCATGGGACTCCTGCTAATGATTTGAAGAGGAATGGAACTGGTAATGACATTGTCACACAGGCCGAGGACCAGCTGTCCCCAGACAATGGAGGCAGGAGAAGCAGTTTTGAGCTGCTAGGAGGAACCACACAATGGCCAGGTCATTGGAATCAACATAAATCATTTTCTCTAATTCCCCACTCCATGATCTAATGGACATGTGATTAGCTGCCATTCTGAAAATGGGTTATTTTCAAGTTTCCTGGAATTTGAGAATAATTTAAATGCCTTCAAGAGTCACTATCCCCAAAGACAGACAACAACAAAATTTCTGTAAAAACTTAGGAACACAAACCGTACCACAGAACCATAGAACTTAAAAATTCAAGTGATTTGGTGATCAATAATTTTAAGAAGACCTCAAATCCTCCTCCCTGTTGATTTCTAGAAGCTAATGGCACAGCAGATGGCATATATATATATATATATATATATATATATATATATATTGCTATTAGCATGATCTGATAAATCACTCATTCATATTGACTTTGTAGAACTCATGATTATCAATCATTATCATAATCATGACTAATAATTTCAGTGCTTCATATTATTATATTATATTACTTCACTGTTTCATATTTTATATTTCCCCACAGACTTTTGTGGGTAGAATTATATTCACCAGGAAGATACATTGACCTTCTTTCCACACACACCCCCCCACTACCTTAAGAATGAGAACTTGTTTGGAAGTAGTTGTCTTTGAAGATGTTTTTAAGTTAAGATGAGACAATACTGGATTAGGGTGGGTCCTAAATTCAATGACTGGCATCCTTATAAGAAGGATATATATAGAGACACGGACTCAGATATACAAAGGAAAGATAGCCAGGTGAAGACAGAATTAGACTTGAGTGAGGTAACTATAAGTCCTCAAATGCCAAGGATTTCTAAGGATCTCTAGCGAACATTAGAAATTCAGAAAGAGATAGAGCGGGCTCAATCTCAGAACCTTCAGAAGGAGCCAATCATGCCAAAACCTGCATTGCGGACATCTCACTTATAGAATGGGAGAATGGATTTGTTTCAAGCCACACAATTTGTGGAGCCATATAACAGCAGCCCCGAGAAACGAACGCTTAGACATTGGAGCATGCCGAGACTGAACTCTGAGTCCACTTCCTACAGAAAACTATGGGGTAAGTAGAGTCACAGACATCATCTGCATTCGTTGCCATGTCCTCCTCATTCCCTGCGGAATGCCTATGTGCCAGACTCTGAAGTCTACATATTCCCAAACAATGCCTTAATACAATAAAACAAAAAATGTAGTATTGGTTCCATTTTACAGAAATTGAACTGAGGTTCACAAAAATTCAGTGATGTGGACAAATTCATGGCCCTAAAGAATTGCAGAGCCAGAATTTGAACAGACTTTGCTGTCCAAATCAGAACTACCAGCTCTTAAACATTACTGTAGAACACTCCATTATTCCAACTCAAAAGTGGGGAGAAAACAGCAGATGATTTTATCTTGGTGTCCTTATTAGATGAACAAACTGACACCTCTTCACAGAAAATTACCTTTACTTAGGAACACACAACTATGCCATCATGCTAACACAGGTGTTTTGTCCCTCAGTCCATCATACCATGCCAAGGATAATCTTTCTTCCTGCACCATTAACATCTTTCTGTGGACATTTTTTGAGAAATCTTGGCAAATATAAAGAAACACCAAGTGGAGGAATTCTTGAGCCCATCCTCCTCAGGCAGAGTGAGTCATAGGTCATGCTGTAATTAATTTAAGAAGGTGGACACTGGTCAACTGGCTTCCTTGGGCCAATAGTTCTTACCTTATTTTATGACTTGAAACACATTGATATTTGTGTTCCAAAGTTGTGTCCATGACTGGCATCAAACAACAGCTCAGTGCTTATCAGAGGAGTCACACTTGCCAGGGCCTCCAATGCACAGACCAAACCTATACCACAGCTCTGATGCCACAAGAGTGACCTTGGTGTCACCTAATAGCGACCACCAGTCATTGTGATCTACTTCCTGCCCAGATGTGCTAGAACAGTGTGGAAGTCTTTGGCACTGAGTTGCTGTGGTATCCTTCCAGCTCTGCATGTATGCAGTCCTCTCTCCAGAAGACAGGAAGGCACATGTGTGAAGTGCTAGGCCACCCACGGATGTGGAGCTCTGCTCCTGCAGCAAGATGCCATGTTCCCTTTACTACCATACTTCCAGTGTGTACAGTATCATTATAGATGTGCATAATTTTGGTTTGTTAATCTCACCACTCAGAAATGAGGGGATCATAGCAAAATGCATAAGGATTTAGACTTTGGGATCTAGTAGTTTTGGATTTGCTTACTCACTGTGTGGCTCTGGATGAGCAGTTAATTTTTCTGAATGTGAGTTTCCTCACTCATAGACTGGGTACAACAATGAACTGTGAGAATTAATTAAGATAGCATATATAAAGAACTGAACATTGCAACTAAAATGCAGCAAGTGAGCATGTTTACTATTATGCTGAGTATCTTATATAAAAGAAACAAAGTTTTTTTTATGAAAAATTCATTGCAGTGTTAGAAATGGCAAAATGAAACAGGAAATCATCTAGTGGCCCAAGTACTGGACTAATTGAAAGCACTTTGTGTCAGGATACATGTATTTTTTCTTGGCATACAAGACTCAACTAAACATTGCCCTTGACTTTGAAGATCTGAGTTTGGTTGAGTAGATGAGATGATGAGATGGATTCTATACAACAAAACCAGTTCAGGGAAGAAGGTAGAATCAGGGTGCTGAAGTCCAAAAGAGTGACATTCAAAGTTCTGACCTGTGGGTACAGGAATAGTGTTGAACAATCTGTTGATTATGCCCCTGTTTGATGCTAGTCAGTACCCTCAACCTATATCATTCCTTCTAGTACTCACTACATATTATGTGCTGAAGGTATTTCAAAACCATATTGGATGACACAGTTATTTCTTTCCTTTTTTATTTGTTCTAAATCAAAGACATTACTATTTTATTAAATCTGCAAAGTAATTTACTCCATTTTTAAATAATGATTTTTAGATTTTTATGAAGTTTACATTATCATAATCTCAAAAATGAATATTTAGCATGTTTCTGTATAATTTGCTCCAAAATAAACATATTTAGATTATACCTAAAGAATATGAAAGTTAGAGAAATTTCCTTAGCTGTAACCAGCAGTGGAGTCAGGGATGAAGCAACATATTCAAATGAATGAATTTCCTTTTCTTCCAACTTTATGTCACATTTAGTGCATGTGGTATCAAAATATAAAAAGGATCCCACTTTAATAGTAATTACTAGGATTAAGAACATTTAAATAATGCAATAATCAAGTAGATTCATTATAAATTTCACCAACATTCTGTTTGGCTTTCATGCCAGGAAAGCTCCTCCCTCCTACTCAATGTAGATAGTTTAATTTCAGTGAATGTACTAAAACTGATAGCATCCGCTCTTAAGATATAAGCTAGCACTATGTCTGCAAAATTGATAAGGAAATTATTTTCTCTAAAACAAAGCCAAAGGAGAAAGATAAAAAGGAAATGGCACACTTTATTCTTTATGCTTTTAGATGACGATTAAAGCACTTGGGATTAATTGTCCACCATTGGAGCAACCTCATTTTTTAAAAAGCAAAGTTATCTCAGGAATTCCCCAGTCCAAGACTGAGATTATGGTCTCAATTTAAAGTGCAAAATCTGTGTTTAAACCACACACCCATTTTAAAGGCACCAGTTATAAACCAGCCACATACATAAAAGCAGAGAGAGCAAAGCGATGGCAAAATACTTCACCAGTCTCTGTGACTTTGCTTTGATTTTCAGGGCTCTAGCATTCTTTTCCCATGTTACATCAAGCTGCTTGTACCCAAGACAGATGACCAGAAAGTTAGTGAGAAAATATCAACAATGATAGTCAGTAAGAGTATTAAAAATTTGCATTTATGTAATGAGTTAAATTTCAGCATCTAAAGGTCCTGAGGACCATATCATCTCACCAGCAGCTCCCCAAAGGACAAACCTTGTGAAATTTATATTTATTTTCTACAATCTACTTCTACCTTTGTCAAAATGTAAGACCTTCAATTTCACAAAGATTCATCCCAGTATGAAAACAAGGGTTTGATAAAGACGGATGTGTTTTCAACAAAACATTACATGAAATCTAATAGGTCCGGAGGAGTACTTCATTTCACAGAGCAGAAAAGTCCTCTTGCTTAACAGTGGGCATTTTTGCTTATTTGCCTTCTCATTTATTTATTGTTGTTATTTACTCTGGTTTAAAAAGTGTTTTTTTTTTCTTTTTTTAAGAGAGAATCAGGGAGAGAGAGAGAGACATAAAGAAAGAGAATCGAGAATCAATTTTATTTAATTTTTCAAGTGGCTTTCGTTGCCCCCTCACTTGGTTGTGTACGTATTGCTGGGGTTTGAACCCGCATCCTTGCCCATGCCAGGCAAGTGCCACAACTGCTGAGCCACTGCTCCAGCCCAAACTATTTTTTCCCCTCCTGTCAATTCTACAATTGTTGGGGAGCCCCCTACGTCCCACGTATATGCTGGTCACTGATCACCCCAGACAGGGCAAGCAAACTGTGCTCCATTCTTCAAGCAGAGCATTTGAGTCAGGGAGACAGACAAGCAAACAGGCATCTGTAACTCACACTTATCATTACCCAAAGCAAAGGACCAGAATTAGAATTCTCTGACTCTGGGCTCCACCTTACTGATTCAATTAGCTTAAAATTTTGCTGAAACACTTAGCTCCTTCTCCATATTTTCCTAAGCATAATGGAACAATTTATGCTTCACTCTATAAAAGGTTGTACAAGATCTGATTTACCCCTGAGAAAAGTAAGGCCTGAAAGGCAGGGACATCTAGCCACCCAGCAGGAATGCTTTCAGCATTGGATCATGTTTTTATATTTGCAATGCACCATTTAAGAGCTACTGTGGTTTTCTGAAGTTCCATTTGTGGGGCATTAAACTCCTGGCCCTTCTCTTTTATACTACATAATGCTACATTATAATACTGTATTCCAAAGTTTTTACCTTTTCTCCCTAAAATAAAAGTTATCTGAGTCCCAGGGTACAATGCTTATGTACTCTTTTTATTTTAATGTTCTGTTTCTTTCAAGATGAGTTAATAAATTCACAACTATATAGAAACCAGCCAACATTCCAGAATAAAATTCACTGTAAATACTTGATTTGGGTAAGAAATTCCTAATATATCTTTTTGATTTAATAACTGCAGGATAAAACTTCTTGAAAAGATTTTCAAAATTTAAATGAATTTAGAATTCCTATCAGATTTTTTTACAAAAATATTTCACATTTTTTGTTTCTTCTCTGGTAGGATTAAAGACTTACATTAAGGATTGAGGATGTAGCTCGGTAGTAAAGCACTTACCTAGCATGTTCAAGGACCCAAGTTTTGATCCCTAGTACCACAAAAAAGGAAAAAAAAAAGGAGAGACTTGCATTAGATTTACACATACAAGGAAAGAATGGTTTGACAAGTTTGTCTTTTCATATTAAATTTGAATATTATCAGATAAAAATATGTTTAATCCAAAATTCAAGATGAAATGCAAGACTTTAGTCACTGTTATTCTTCATATGAAATGCTATATAATTCATATATCGAAAGTCAGAGCTGGAAAAAACTTGATGATCAAGTAGAAGAAAGTCATTTTAACAATGATCTGGCCCAAGGTCAAAATCTAGGTCTTAGCCAAGTCAGTCTGAAACTCTCAGGTTAATGATTCCCAGTTCAATCATTTTTATAGAGGCCAGAGCATAATGATTGATTTACATGCTGAGCACAACGTCCTTCCAGCGTTCCTCTGCAGCCAGGCGGTGGAACACACAGTCATGGCCTACAGCCACAACTTCCTGGTGCTTCTCAGAGTTTTTTTGTTTTTATTTTGAGAGAGAGAAGGAATTTTATTTTAATTTTCATCTGGTTTTTGTTTCCCCAACATATAACTGTGTATGTGGTGCTGGGGTTTGAACCAGGGTCCTCACACGTGCCCACCAAGTACTCTACACCTGAGCCACAGCTCCAGCCCGCTAAACGCATGAAGACCAGGATTTAGGTGACGCTATGTGTATAAGTGAAACGAAAAGGTTCCAGAGGTTGTGAATGGAGAGAATAAACCTAGTTCAAGGGTGGTTGATGTACAAAGCCAATTTTCCCTCCTGCTCTGCATGTCTCCAGGTCTTCTCGCCAGAAGGCAATCCTTCTCTCTGGGACTGCAATCTTTGTCGGATTCCCTAGAATCTACTCCATGATATAGAGAAGCTCATAGCAGAGTGGCCTCTGGGATAGCAGCTTGGAGGGATGGAAGTGAACAGGAGGTGAGATTCAAGCCAGTGTTCACCAGGGTTTGGCATATGGCACATTCCAAACAGAGCACACAAACTCTCTGACCACAAATTCTACTAATCCCCGGGCCTTTGCCTGATTCAATTTCCGGAAAGTGTTCTCCATTCCATGGACTCAGATCCCTTAGTTCACCAAGCAGCCTGATTTTACTCCCACCTCTTCACCTTTGTTCACAATATATTTTGCTAGAATGATTTTTCCCTTTTCCACATCCATTTCCCAAAATCCACACTTCTCGTGAAATAATTTCTATATTGTGCGTCCTCTATCTGGCTTTCCCAATCTTGGGTTTGTTTCTGCAGTGTTTTTCTTTGTGCTTGTCTTGGGGTAATATTTTTTGTCAGTAGTAATTCCCATAGGAGAATTTCCCAACTAGCCCATGCAGGGCTGAATCTGACTCATCTTTCTAACCTTTCAGCGTTCAGCACAACGCTTGGCACATGGTCTCAATAAACATTTGCTGAGTTGACTCTAGTTAACGCACATACCAGAATTACAGAAGTCTGCAGTGTTATTAATTGCTGATGCTAATCTTAGCATTTCTGGTACAGTAGCAATTACACTTCATTCTCCTGCTCTCCTTGTCCTATCTGTCTTCATATTCTTCATATTATTTGTATTATTATTCTGATCTTAATCAAGAGATCAGAAAAAATACTGCTTGTAAAACTTGTCCAAATTTACGGACAGACTTGGCTGCTGACTCACATCTACAGGCCTTGGCTCCCTTTGGTACAGCATCAGATACCATCTCCTCTCCTAAATCAACCAAGATTCTCAGAGGCAGAGAAAAATCTCTGGCCATGCATCTTTCTGCCTTGGCATATATAAATTATCACCGACCATTAAGACGTAAAATAAAGTAACCTTAAAAAATGCAGGAAGCTGTAAATTATTCTGGAAATGTTTTAATCCCTTACTATCAGTTCTTCCTTGGATCACAATCAAAGTGTATCCTATTTAAGGAAGCCCTGATGGGTTTACTCTCGAGCAGAATGTCTTCTTTCAAATAATGTCTGGGATGGGACAAAAACCATTTATGCTTTACTGTAACATCTCAAAAGTGTATATTTAATTTTCTCAGTGATATTATGAGTCCCCATGAGTTCATGTTCCATGTCCAAGTAAATGAACTTTGAGAAACAATGGCCATTAACAATACCAAAATTTCATCACAAAATGTGACTGTACAACTCTGCTAACATGACTCCTCAACATCTTCATGAATCCCTTCATCAGAAAATCCTCTGTACCTAAATGCTTCTCTCTGGAGCATAACCTAAACCAGAGTCTTTGTGATGAGCAGTGACAATGGACACTCCAGTTCCCCAAATCAAAATCACAAAGTTCCCTATCACTACAATCAAATAATAGTGCCTGAACTGAATCCTGTTTGGAAAGTACTCATTTACAAGGCTAAACAAAATCTATACATGCATCCAAGAATAAAGGAATATATTCAGACAAAATGTATTACTTTTTGGGTTAACCCTGAACTATATCTACATGTAAGTGCGGAGTTACACACACTTATACAAGTATATAGTTATAAATATTTCATATGTATTTATCCCAGTACTCAGAGGATGCCAATAGTCTCTTAATTCATCATAAGCAGTACACAAGCTTTACTGTCAAATGAATGAACAGATTTATTTTTGGTTTTGTAAATTTTCATAAATATTTTTGATTTCCATTTTAGTGAGCTTCTTCATTGCACTGACCCAAAAACCTGACAAGAGCAATTTTAGGAGGAAAGGTTTATTTGGGGGCTCAGAGTTTCACAGGCCTTAGTCCATAGAAGGCTGGCTCCATTCCTCCAGGTTCAAGGTGAGGCTGAACATCATGGCAGAAGGCCTAGCTCCAGGGAACAGAGAGAGTGAAACTCCTTGCCATATACAATATATATATATCCCAAAGACATGCCCCAAATGATCCACCCCCTCCAGCCACACTGTTCCAGCATACAGTTAGTTGTCAGTTAATCCCTAGCAGAGGATTAACTCACTGATTGGGTTAAGGCTCTTATAAGCTGATCATTTCACCTCAGCCTTCCTGAATTGTCACACATGAGCTTTTGGGCGACACCTCACATTCAAACCATAACATTGTCTTACATACTACCTGACTTCTATTATCATAAAAGGAAGAAAAGTAAGTGAGATATCTCACAAAATTCAGGTTTTAAAGAAAACACACAAGTTTCTACCAACTCAACAGATGTGGACCCCAAGGACTCTGAGAAAAAGCAGAGAATGCCAGTTCACTCGAGGAAGAAACTAGGTCTATGGAGGTCTGAGTCTCTAGAACTTAGTCCAGAACCTGACACAGAGTTCATGCCCAATAAACATCCACAGAATAAGGATACACATGCATTAATGCACTCCAAAAGAGGCAGTGTAGTAATCGGAAAGAGTTGAAATTAGATGACCAGAGCTGAGTCATGACTTCAGTATTTTTTGCCTGCATAATTTGGTCACAATTATAATTTGATTTCTAATATGGGCAGTGACTAGGACTCTGAATTTAACCTGGTGTCATGATATAACAGTGATCTTCAGGCTGTGACTGTAAGACCAACTGAAGAAACATATAAAAGCCTTCTTGTAGCAATAATAACCAGCACATATTGAGTGCCAACTCTGCAAAGTCATTTCCATGATTTAACTTCTAATTCCTGTAGCAATTTTTAGCAGGTGCCAGGTTCTTTGTATTAAAGAATTAAACACCTAAGTCTTTTGGGTCCATTTTCATTTCTTATGCTAAATAGATGGAAGTGGGTCCTCTGACCACATCCTAGCCATTCACTCAGAGACTAACATCTGGACAGAAAGGAGTAAACCAGCCTTCGGAGTCATATCACAATGCATGTGCAAGTGCTCTAGGAGATATATAAAGCACATGCAGTGTAAAATCCTATTATGAACATGGCTCCACATTGGTTCAGAAGAATTAGAACAGTCCTTGAGGGCATTTTCCCTGTTCTGAAGCTTTGTGTGATAGGATGCTTTCACTCATATACATTACCAAGCACGATGGGACAATAAAAAGTGGTGGTGAGAAGCCCAGATGACATGAAATCACTCTTTGCTACAGTCCTGGGAAGAAAAGAGAAGATGAAACTCAAGAACTTGAAGATCATGCCAGAAATTCCATTTTGGAAGGAGGATACTGTCTTCAAAGCAGCCAGTGCCTCCCACTTCCCTCTGCTCTGACATACAGCCCATCAGCGGCTTCATTAAAACGATTTCTCATACTATGCAACAATCTAAGGAGCTGATCCCAGCTAATTCTGGGGAAATGCCACATCTCTTGCAGCAAGTGAGAAAAGGACATTTCATTTTTATGACAGCATGGGCAAAATGTCATATAACAGAGTCTGGAGGGAAAAGCAAGAGAATCAAGCATTATAAATGAACATTCCTTCTTCACTGTCTTAGAGAGAGAAGGAAAGAATTTGGGGCCAGATAAGGAACCCAAGCCAGAGATACTATAGCATTTTACAGCTTGAGGTCACCTAAAGGGGGACAGGGGGAGTCCAGGATGGAGGAGTTGAGCAAGTGTGAGGCCAAGAAGTGAGGGGGGAAACACATGGGGTTAGTCCTTGGAGGCTATGGGGTGAGAACAAGGAGAGGGAAAAGGAGAGGGAGTGAGTGAAGGTGTTGGAGGCCACTGAGCATATCAGATTTCTTTCTGAGAACAATGGGTCCACATGCACAGTGACAGAATTTAAATCAAGAAGGAACTAAAAATAGGAGGATAACCTAGAGGGAAATTGCTACTGAGAGTCTTCTCTTTCCAGGCAACATAGGTGAGTTATGTCAGACTGTTCCACCCATGGAATGAAATACATTAGCAAAATTGGTAGATACAAAACAAAAGATAGAGGAATTCTAAAACTGGGAAAATACAGTTTTCAGGATTCAAGAATGGCCAGGGGAGAATGACATCTGAGATTGTGAAATTACAATTGAAAAGTTGTGCCATTTATTTTGGACTTGGTGAAAATTCCCAGAAGGGAACACATGGTGGAGTTGCTGTGATGAGACATGGCTGGATCCACCAGTCTCTGTGAGTGCAAAAGGAATTCAGAAAATTCCAGGAGAAAGCATTATGAGACTACAAATGGGAACCAGGGGATTCCATCAGATTCACATCTTTCACTAAACATTGAAGGTGCTGGAAAACTTGAGAACCTGTTTTTCTCATCTAGTTCAGAAAGCTAAATTGTAGCATGACAATTCTCCTGCTACTAGGTAGGGAAGAATAATATTTCTTTCCTAATTCCCACTCCCAAGCTTCAAGAAGTCTGCCCAGTAATTTTAGAAATAAATTCTAGGATATATTTGCTGTTTGCATTCAAATTTTGTAGCTCTTTAAGATACATGCTCTCTCAAGAAATCCAGAGTTTTCTATCTCCCAATTCTTGCACCCCAATCACAAAACGCTAAGGTACAAGGGTGCCCTGAGCACAGAGCAGATGCTGCTAGTGTATATTCTGTCTTTGAAAAGGTTCATCCCCGAGTTATGAAGATGGTTGGCTTCCCAAGGACCACGGTAATAATTGCACTAGTGTAGATAGCATTACTGAGCATAGCACATCACTCCAACCCACAATGCTTACAGCAATCCTATGAGGAAGGGAGGTGCATTTATTCCCCATATTTGACAAAGGAGGAAACTACAGTACTGAGATAACAAATGCCCAGGATCACTTTCCAAGATTTCTACACCAAAGGATTGCGTGGAGAACTAAGATCTCAATGACTAGGTAGTGACTCCCTGACCTCCATTTCAGTACAAGGGAAGATGGTTGGGACTGTGGAATAGAACATTCTTCGTGCTGCTGAAGGAGAAGCTTTCCCAATTACTTTCTGCTGAGCTCCCACAGTGAAACACATTCAGCCACTTTAACCCATAGGCCTTTGCTGAAATTCTTTGATCAAATATCTGTTCCCTGATGGTGAGGTACTTAAAGCAGTTACTATATTTATTGTTTCAGTATTCTCAAAATCTAGCATGGAGCTTATAGTAAATGCTGAGAATAGCACATTGAATTGGTTCCTGCCTTCAGGAGCCTTGTAATTTAACTGGAATATCTGATGAGTAAATGGACAATTCAATAGAAAGTAAAATAATCTTTTCATAGAATAAAGTTTTCAGAATTACGGTACGATAAAGAAATGGCATAAATCTCACCTGAGGTTGTCAATGAAGGGTTCCTAAAAGATGTTTTCAAGGACCCTCTGGAATTAGTGAGGCATCAGGGGCAGTATAGGTAGAGATCATAGGAAATGAGGGGTATTTGGGCACTTTCCCATGGGTGGATGTTGATGTACCGAGGTTGTGTGGAGGTCCATAGACAGGAATTCTGAACACAACCAGAAGTCATACTTAGTAAAGGACAGTGGTAAAACCAAGACAACAGACCTCTCAGGAGTGGGGAGCAGGAGGATACAAATGGCAGCAGATGTCATAGAGCAACTGAGAAGAGTAGCGTCAGAGTCCCACAGAGCTGCTCACAAATATTGACTCTTTCGCAGAGCCTTCCATGACCTTGAGCAAATTATTTAAATCCTCTGTGCCTTAGCTTCTCTTTCTGTGTCCTGGAAATAATATCACTGATCATGTAAGATTGTTATGAGAATTAAATGAGATAATATGTAAAATATTCAACTGAAAAAGAAGAAAGGAATTGTGTTAGCTAGACGTTACAAAAGAGCCAAGGGGCATCTTTTCCTTCCCTTCCAGGTGAGCATTTTACCTTGTCTTACTTACCTCTCATCACTCTTAAATGGTCAGAACGGTATTATCTGGGAACTCAAGACGAAGAGAGGCATGGCCTTTCATTAACAACCCCTGCCCCCAACAATTCACATTGGTTTTTGCTTTTTGTGGAGATCCTTCCTGCAATGGCCCCATGGAATATGCTTGGAAGACCTTAGCTGGTTTTCAATCCCAGTATGCCTCAGTAGCAGATACCCCAAGATTCACATCATCATTATAAAAGACAACTCAACATTTGAACTAGATTTGGGATTCTCACCACTAGTACTCTGTTGCAATCATCTGGATGAACCAAACAGCCATCAACTATACCAGCAAAAATGTTTCAGAAATTTCAATCTTACTGAATTTCTGCTCCTCAGAATATATACAGGAATTCAACCTGCACACTCTCTTCCCTGCCCTCAGCCCATCATTTTCTTTCATTCATTTAATGACTTTTCCTTTCAGTCACTCTGAAAATTAACAAGAAAACAAGTAGTCTTCCTGTTTCCTCAGCTGCCTCACCTCTTATGATGGGGAATCTGTCTCTGGTCATACAATCACCTGTGTTTACCCTGAGCACGTGGTGTGCTATTCATCCAACTGGTCCTTGAAGGGCTCCCCTAGCTTACAGACCTGTAAGGAGGAAGGTTTCACTTCTCACAAATCTGTCCAGAGGCCAACCTTGACTTCTGAAGGATGGTGGCTGATAAGAGATTAGAACCAGAGCAAAGAAACAGTTACATTGCAGTCTGCAACTTTAACCAAATCAAGTCTTTATTTGTGCCTACACTAGGAAACTTTAAGTAACCAATACACAGACTCACTGCATAAGTTTATGATAGGAGAAATCTAGGTCTTCATAGAATGCATAAACATTTTCAAAAACAGAATTTAATGTACTAAAATGTATGTAAGTAAAAGAACATTGAAATATGAAAGTACCAAAGAGACAGCAACCATAATGGGAGAAAAGCTTCCTTGAACAACAAATGGCTACACTGCTTTACTGCATTAGCTACCTCAACTACCATGGCACTATTATCATGAGGACATGACTAGTGTCCCCATTTTGCATATGAAGAAATTGAGGCTGTTAGCATGGCACTCTCTGCACCCAAGCACTTAAGGAAAAGCAAAGCACAGGTGACTGAATCTGTGCTATCCATGGATAGACATGAGAAAGATCTAGCAATGCCTCATTGAAATGTAATCATCCAAATCTCCTCCAATCAAAAAATGGGCAATATTAAACTGCAGCCTGTATAGCTCCTCTGGAAAGCAGTGTGGAGAATCCTCAAAAAATTAGGGATGGACCCACCATATGATCCAGCTATCCCTTTTCTGGGTATTTTCCCAGAGGAGTTAGAATAAGCATATTACAGCAACACAACAAAATCTACGTTCATAGCAGCTCAATTTATAATAGCTAAATTATAGAATCAAACCAGATGCCCCTCACTGAATGAATGGATCCAAAAACTGTGGTATGTATACATACCATGGAGTTTTATAGCCTTTGAAGGTAAATGGATAGCCATGAAAGAAATCATGCTGAGAAAAGTTAGCCAAACCCAGAGAGTCAAGGATCGAATGTTTTCACTCATTTGTGGAGGCTTGAGCTAAATCCAGTGTGAAAGGTAGTCAACCTCATGTATTAAACCTAACAAAAGCATATCAATACATAATCTAGGGCAATCATAGATATGTATAGTGGTATAGTGGTATAGCAAGTATAGTGGGGAGGGGGCAGGTGGAGGAGAGAAGAGCAAGGGAGACTAGGGAGGGATCTAGGGGGCAACTGTGGTTTAAGAATATATGCATATAATATTATTACTCTGTATGCATTTATGATTGTACAATAACTCAACTTCTTAATAAAAATTATTTCAAAATGGGCAAGATTGAATCTAGCAGATTCTAGATTCGTTTTCAGGTTCTGCCATTCTATCGCAGGTACCCAAAGGACCCATACTACTGTGGCCTAAGAAGTTCCAGATTTCAGAGAGAATAAATTCCTGTTTCCCTCTTATCATCTACTTTCTTAGTCCAGGACCAAGAAATATTGCAATATCTGGCCTGAAATATTAAAACAGCTTTTGTGTACAAGTCTTTTGTGAAGATATATTTTCATTTTTCTAGGTTAAACACTGTGGGTGGGGTAGATATTTTTCCATATGGTAAAGGTGCACTTAGGGTTACAAGAAATTGCCTGCTAAACCAAGTAGTAGAATCCTTTCACACTTCTACAAGCAATGCATGGTAATTTCAAGTACACACATTATTATCAACATTTAATGTTTTCTGTTGTTCACAGCTTAGCTGTTCCAGTAGAAGAAAAAACCTTGTACTTTAAATTTTTCATTAGCACGTTTTTATATGGTTATTGACCATTTGTATATCTTCTTTTCTGAAATATCTTTTATTATTGGATTATTTGTCTTTTAATTATCTGTAGGAGTTCTTTGCTTATCTTAGAATTTCTGTGCCAAATATATTTACTACAATTTTTGCTCACAGTTAGTAGCTTACTTATTTTTTTGTATCTTCTCATTAACAGAAAATTTGATTTTAATGAATTATAATTTCTTATATTTTCTTCATGTATCATGCCTTTTGCATTCTAAAAGGATTGTGAACTATCCTAAGACAACACATATATCCTCCTGTGTTGTAATTATGCAGTCAATAGTCCTACATTTTCTCATATCATTATAATTCATTTTAAAATAATTTTTATTAACCCATGGTGTGGGGCAAGGGTTGAACTTAAGTTTTGTTACGTGGATAGTCAGTTTTTCTAGGACCATATATAATAAAATACTTTATCTTTCTCCTTTGGGTTAACCTGGCATCCTTATCAAAAATCAGCTGATTATGGATGTATGGGTGTATTTGTTTTCTTGACGTAGTTTTGTACTTACGCTGATACCAATATTCTCTTGATTACCATAGCTTCATAGTGCAAACAGATAGGATAAGTCTTCCAACTTTGTTGCCATAATTTTTTTGGTGCATCATAATTGTATGTAATGATGGAATTTATTGTTAAATATTCAGACATATATACAATATAACTATATAGCTTGACCAATTGGTCTTCCAACTTTTTTACTTTCTCTCCTTTTCTTCAATTTTTTTTTTGGTTGGTTTAGGACTTTTCTAGATATCTCATGGTAATTTATTGTCTTTGTGGCCAGAAACATATTCTGCATGATTTTAATATCCTGAAATTTATTTTGATTTGTTTTGTGACCCCACATATAGTGAATGTTTCATGTGAACTTCAAAACAATATGCATCCTTTCACTGTTGGTTATCATTCTCTATAAATGTCAATTATGGTCATGTATACTTATTTTTGTTTCAATTTGTTCTATCCATATCTGAGTAATCATCTTAAAAATATCCAACATTAATTATTTCAATTGTTATATCATAGTTTTATTTTATTTTTTCAGTCCTGTGGATTGAACTCACGGCTCTCTGCATGATAGGCAACTGCTCTACCACCAAGCTACATCCCAAGCTGTCTTTTAGATTTTAAAGCTCTGTTACCAAGTTATGTGTATTTATAATGATATTACCTTCCTAAGGAGTTGAACTTTTATTCATAAAAAATGAAATTTTTCTCCTTATTTCTAAGAGAGCTCCTATTCTTAATGTCCATTTTAATGATTATTGTTTTAAGCAATTTTGTTTATCATTTGCATATTAGATCTCTTTCCCCTCTTCCCCTCTTCTTTCAACCCATGATTTTATATTTAAAATGAAGAAGTTTGATTCCTCTCTCTGTGTATAAGCAAACACACGCAAAGATTTTCTGAGCTACTTTTTTGAAAGTATATTTTCCTTTATATTCCTTCCCACAGAGTGTCATTCACTCTGTCTGAAGAGCTTCTTTAAATATTTATCATAGCTCAGGTCTGAAGAAAACCAATTATCATTTGTCTATCTGAAATAGTCTTTATGTTGAATTAGTTTTTGAGGAATAACTTTGCTTATAAATTATATTCTAAAACACAATATTGTGATTCTAAGTTGACCTTTTCTTCCATCAGCCCTTTAAGTATGTTTTATTGTGCTTTTTTGAGAATCTGGGTGTTATTTCTATTTTTGTTCTCAACTACATAGTGTATCCCTCCAGAGTTGATTTGAAGATTTGTGTTTATCTTTGTTTATCAACAATTTGACTATGGTCTTCCTTGCTACTGTTTTCATATTTGTGCTGTGCAGTATTCATTTCTTGGACCTGCAGATTGACACCTGTCATCAATTTTAGATAACTGTGGCTATTACATCTTCAACAATCCCTCTTTTCAGTTTTATTTTTCTTCTTTGACTTTAATTGTAACTATTTTAGATGATTTTATATTATGCCATACATTCTAGATGTTATGATTCATTCTTCAATCATTTTGCTTTTTGTGCCTAAGTTTGGATATAATTTCCGTCGACCTGTCTTTAAGGTTACTATCCTTCTTTATCTATTGGAACCTAGACTATTCTTCACATTAGTGAACAAATTATTCAATTCTGATATTCAGTTTTTCTGTTCTACTATTTCCATTTGCTTCTCTTTATAACTTCTATTTCCCAAAATTAAGTTCTTCATATGCTTGTGGATGTGATTCACGTTTTCTTCTTTATCTGTAAATATATCTTCAGAACCAAAGCTAATCTCAAGAATAAAGATATCATAAAGAGTATATTTGATAATATAAGTCATCTACATGTTTGCTTCTACCTTTTCATCTTTTGTTTTCTCTTAATCACATTCCCATGGTTCTCTGTGTTTTGTATAGTACTTTTATTGTATGATTGACATGGTGAATAAAACACTAATACAGTCAATAACATTTGCCCCAGAAAAGTATATTATCTCCCTCCTCCACCAAGTCACAGTGTGTTTGTATGTGTGGTTGGAGGCTTGGGAGGCCAAGACAGTCTAAACTATAGTTGATCTGCATCTGGATTATGTTGCACATTTGGTTAGACAGGTTGCCACTGGCTTCAAATGACCTGAGGTCAGGATCAGGACTTTCTCTTTAATATGACATGAAATCTGAGCATGGACAGACTCTGGAAGACCCTTAAAGCTTTACAGTCCAGGCTTCAGATTTCTTAACTAGAAGAGTCTCTTCTTATTTTAAAGCTGGGTTGTCAGATTTCTAACTCTCTGATTTCCTTGTGTTCTGGGCTCCTACTGTGGGGTTTTGTGCCTCAGCAAGTCCTTTCTCCTTTGATTCCCTTTTTGCAGTCTTCAGTGTGAAGGCCTGTTTCTCTGCAGAAGAAGCTCTCTCAGCTCTCTTGCCCCAACCACAGTTTTCTGAAAGCCTCTACTTCGTACTCAGTAACAGCATGGTGTGATCTGGACAAATCTTATCATTTGCTTACTTGAGCCTCAGCCTTTGTGAGCTGCTGTACATGAAGACTAAAGCTTGTGACTTGGAAATGTTCAGTTCTTTTGACATCTCCCATTCAGCCTTCCACATCTCTGTTCTCCACTAATACACATAGGAAAGGCTGGTGGGTAAATTCAGACTTTTTCTGTGACTGGTGTTCTTGGTATTCTAGCCCTTATGCAGGCCCACATGTCTCATGTTGCCATTAAGTTTTTGGCTTCTTTTCATTTGTATTTCTAATGTCTTCCTCACTCTTTCCACCATTCCACCAGGACTGAAAGCAGTCATGACTTTCCTCTCTCCCAGCTAAGGGTTATCTTTTGCTGAAAATTAATTTTCTTTGCATTCTTAGCATTTTTCTAGTCTCTGAATAACTATAATGTGTAGCTTTTCTGTTTTTTTGTTTTGTTTTGTTTTGTCTTTCCCATCATTAGTGTAGAAGCAGCAGCCTTTTACAAATTTCTACATCCTAAACAGAATTGAAAGTTTCCTCCATTAGTGTTTGATTACTTACAGCCATAGAAGTGATATTTTAGAATTCATCCTATCTTGTTATTATCTGATTAAACCCTCCAATACCTCCGTAACACTCACATACTCCTTGGTATGGCTGTCAAGATGTTCCATCAATGAGACTGCTCTTCTCTCTTCAGCTATATTGACACTTTATGTTTCAGCAGGACTGAATTATTTCTATATTTCATGCTATTTTTTAACCTGAGGATGTTCTTTCTTCTTCTCTACATTAACTCTTAATCATTGCTCAATGATAAGATCAGTTATCAACTTTACCAGGTATAATCCCTGACATATCACTTCTCTTTCCCCTGAGGAAGGTTTTCTGCTTGCCCTCTGTGACTTCTAACACCTGTAGATACTGTAGCCATAATATCTAACATGGATTCATCTCTTTATGCTGTTCTTCATTAGAAGATACTTCCATTTAGATAAGGTACCAATCCCTATCACATACCTAATATTAAAAAAAAGATCATTGTCTATTTCCTAATTTAATGAAAAAAGGAAAATTGCCTTTTTATCTCCCAAATATTTTATTTTATTTCATTTATTTATTTTTGGTACCATGGAATAAGTCTAGGATCACTTAACCACTGAGACACATCCCCAGCCCTTTTTGTGTTTTATTTTGAGACAGGGTATCACTAAGTTGCTTAGAGCTCTGCTAAGTTGCTGAGGCTGGATTTGAACTTGTGATTCTCCTGCATCAGTCTCTGGAACTTCTAGGTTTACAAGCATGTGCCACCATACCTAGCTCTCCAAAATATTTTAGCCCTTAATAAGAAACATTACATTAGGCACTGGATATATAAAATTGACAAAGCAGACCAAATTCATTACCTCAAGGATTTTTAAGGTAATTTCTGCCTGTAGAAAGAAAAAGAATTAAGAAAATTGGACATTGGAAATTCTGGACTAGGCTGTTGATGTGATAAGAAGGCATAAAATAGGGAGCATTTTAGGTGTCAGGAATAGGATTGTAGTCCTGGTTGGCAGGTGCCCAGATCAGCCCCAAGGAGGACTTCCTGCTCCAGCCATCCCACTCATCTGCCCTCTGGGCATAGGACTCTGGTCTCAACTGGCAGGCATACAGTACAGCCCAAAGGAGAACACCCCTCGGCCCCAGCCCAAGCCACCCTGCCCACCCACTGCGGAGGCCCAGGACATACCTGAGGAGGACCACTGCCAGAGGTGACCCACCCACTGAAGATTGAGCCCAACTCCAGTCAAAGGCACACAGACCCACTGGACACCCTTAAAGAGGACCACCATCCATAGCCATGCCTCAAGCCTGCTCTGCAGGCCCAGGACTCCTAAAAGCTGACAGGCATCTGGAGCCACCCAGGCACAGTGCATATATAACAGATTCAGATACGTTGGTCCCATCCTTGCCACCAAGGATCTCAGATTCTACTGTGCTGCATAGGCAGGCCCATTCTGGCCCATCCCATAACTATGAGAACCCATGACACAGCAACATACCCCCATTACTGTGCTTCAACAATCCAGTAGGCTGATCTGCACCCCCAATAGGTTAAAGATATGTGCCTTGGAACTTTGATCCAAAAGGTGCAGCAAAATGAAGCTCCAGGCAGAAGCAGCTTTCTGGAAGAAGGTGGCTATCAAAGGGGTGATGTCTGACCAGACTCTTTGACATACAGGAGAAGCAACTGAAGACTTACCTTGCTTCAACATAACGAACCCTATTTCAGAGATACAGAAGAAGTTCTTTAAAAATGAGGAATCAAATTAGAAAAGGTTTACCTCAAACCCACATATCCCCCAAGGTAGGAGCTCAAGAACAGGGAGCCATTCCAATGGCTATTTCTTAACATAGAGTTTTTCTTCTCTTGAGTTTTCTCACTTAGTCCCTTTATGAAGTCTTCTTTTAGTTCATTGTTTCTTTTGGTAATCAGATTGTTGATAATTTTTTCTAGCTTTTCATTCTGCTCCCTGTTCTTGAGCTCCTACCTTGGGGGATATGTGGGTTTGAGGTAAACCTTTTCTAATTTGATTCCTCATTTAGAAAAGGTTTACCTCAAACCCACATATCCCCCAAGGAGCTGAAATCTTCAGTCAATAACATTAGAGGAACAATGGAAGAATTAAATAATAGACTAAATTCTATGGAAAACACAACTTCAGCTATTGAAGAAAGAACTCCCGACAATGAGGATAGGCTGAGTAAGCTTGAACACGCAGATGACAAAAAAGAAAAAAAAAACTCACAAAGCATAAGCAGAATTTTCAAAATATCTGGGACATAATCAAAAGAAATGATCTAATAATAGTTGGGATACAAGAAGAAATGAAAATGTAAGCAAATGGCATGAAGAACATTCTCAACAAAATAGCTAAAGAATATTTTTCCCATATTAACATTGAGTCAGATATGCTCATCCAGAAAATCTATGGGCCACCCAATAGGCCTAATCAAAAGAAAATCTCACTGAGACACATCATATTCAAAATGTGTAAGAGGGAAATCAAAGAAAGAATATTAAAAGCTGCAAGAGAAAAATACCAAATCATATTCAGAGGCAAACCAATAAGGATTGTTGGTTTTCTAGGGTCTGACTTTTCAACTCAGACCCTAGAAGCAAGAAGCTCTTGGAAGGAGATCTTTCAATGTCCAAATGACCACAATTAGCAGCCAAAAATACTACACTCAGCAAAACTCAGATTCAAATTCAAAGGGGAAATAAGAACATTTCATGATAAGATAAAACTTGAAGCATTCATGAACAGAAAATAAGCAATGCAAAGAATTCTCAAAGAAAAACTCCATATAGAAGAACAAGCAATCTTCAAAACCCATAAGCAGAGGAAATTTAATAAAAGTACTGGAATCCAAAAGACAACCAAGACATCACAGAACTCATTAATAAAGCACAATTACTATGAACCACAACCAAATAATTATTCTATCACTTAATGTGAATGGTCTCAACACACCATTCAAAGACATAGAAAAAGCATATTGGATCAAAAAATAAAACCCAACAATATGTATCTTATAGGAGACCCACCTTACAGCCAAAGATATCCACAGATTGAGGGTAAAATGATGAAAAACAATTTACTGTTTATGGCCCAAGAAAGTAAGAAGGTGTTGCAATAATTATATGTGATGAAATAATTTCAACCAAAATTTAATCAGGAGAGATAAAGAAGGCCACTACATCACAGCAAAGGGAACAATACATCAGGAAGATATAACCATGGTAAATATTTATGCTCCAAACAACATCGATATCACGTACATGGTGAAAAAACTCCATGACATAAATTCACTAGTGGAACTCAACACTATAATACTAGGAGACTTTAATACCCCTCTATTACCAATTGACAAATTGTCAAAGAAAAAAACCAATAAAGATATTGTCAATCTAAACAACTCCATGAATTAAATGGACTTAACAGACATCTACAGAATATTCCACCTCAAATTGGCTAAGTATACCTTCTTTTCAGCAGCGCATTGATCCTTCTCCAAAATAGATCAGATTCTAGATAACAAAGGAAATATCAGCAAATATCATTCCATGTATCTTATCAGACCATGATGCCATGACCCTAGAAATTAACAGCAAATAATCATAATAGAAAATACACATATATATGGATATTTAATAATGCCCTATTAAATGAAGAATGAATCCAAGAAGGCATGAGAGAAGAAATCAGGAAATTCTTGGAAGCAAATGAGAATCAAGGTACAACATATCAAAAATCTGGGATAATACGAAAACATTCTTAAGGGGAAAATTTATGGCATTGAGTACCTACATTAAAAATCATGAGAAATCCCAAATACATAAGGTGATGCTTGACCTCAAATTCCTACAAAAGGAAGAACAATCTAACCCAAACCAGCAGAAGACAGGAAATAATCAAGATCAGAGTTGAAATCAATGAAATCAAAAACAATTAAACAGGGGCTGGAGCAGTGGCTCAGTGGTTTTGGTGCTTGCCTGGCAAGCACGAGGACCCGGGTTCAAACCCCAGCACCACATACACAACTAAGTGTTGGAGCAACGAAGGCTATATAAAAAACTAAATAAAATCATTTCTCTCTTTCTCTGTCTTTCCCACTGTCCCTCTCTTTTAAAAAAAATCAAACAAACAAAAAAAAAAAACCAATAAACAGAATCAATGAAACAAGGGATGGTTATTCAAAAAATAAACAAAATTGACCAACTCCTAGCCAATCTCACTAAAAGAAGGAGGGAAATAAAACAAATCAATAAAATCACCAATAAAAAGGGAGTGATCACCACTGGACCCACGGAAATCCAAAGGATTATGAGAACCTATTTTGAAAAACTATACGACTCTCAATCATATAATGAGAAGACATGGACAAATTTGCATACACATACAACATTCCCAAATTGATGCAGGATGATATTGAAAACCCATACAGCTCAATAAAAGGCACTGAAATCAATATAGAGATTAAAAACTCTCTAAAGAAGAAAAGCCCAGGACCTGAATGATTCCTTGCTGAGTTATACATCACCAATAAGGAGGAGCTCACACCTTTCCATATTAAGCTTTAAAGAAATTGAAAAGGAGGAAACAGTTGCAAACCATTTTTATGAGGCAACCATAACTCTGATACCAAAACCCAAAAAAGACACATCAAAAAAAAAAAAAAGAAAACAATAAGCCATTATCCATGATGAACATCAACACAAAAATCCTTTGTAAAGTTCTAGCAAACTGTATTCAAAAACACATTAAGATAATTCATTTCAATCAAGTGGGCTTCATTCCAGGGAGGCAAGGCTGTTTCAATACATGCAAATCAATAAATGTGATTTATCACTTAAACAGAATTAATGACAAAAAAATATGATCATCTCAATTGACACCGAAAAGGCCTTAAAATCCAGCACTCATCTTTGCTCAAAACTCTAGAGAAGATAGGGATCAAATGAATGAATCTTAGCAATTTAAGATATATGACAAACCCAACCTACTATGATACTAAATGGACAACAGCTGAAAGCATTTCCACTAACCTTGGGAACAAGACAAGGCTGCTCACTCTTATCACTTTTATTCAATATAATCCTCAAGACCCTAGCCAGAACAATCAGTCAAGAAAAAGAAATCAAAGGGATAAGAACAGGAAAAGAAGAAATCAAACTATCTCTTTTTGCCTATGACGTGATCATATATTTGGAAGACCCAAAAAGATCCACCAGAAAACTGCTTGAGCTTATAAACAGATTTAGTGAAGTGGCAGGCTACAAGATTAACACCCATAAATCAATAGCTCTCCTATATGCTATCAGTAATAGGGCAAAAGAAGAAATCAGGAAATTGGTCCCATTCACAATATCCTTAAATAGAATAAAATACTCTAACAAGGGAAGTAAAAGACAAAAGACTTGTACACTGAAAATTATCAAACATTGAAGGAAGAAATTGAAAAAGACCTGAAAAGATAGCAGGACATTCCATGTTCTTGGTTATGCAGAATTAATGTAATCAAAATGGCCATTCTGCCAAAAGTGCTCTACAGATTCAATGTAATCCTCACTAAGATACTAATGTCATTCTTTACAGATATCTAAAAAACAATTCTGAAATTTATTTGGAATAACAATAAACCCAGAACAGCCAACACATGAATAAATAAGAAAAACAAAACTGGTGGTTTCACAATACAAATCTAAAATTATCCTCTAAAGCTGTAGTAACAAAAACAGGATGGTACTGGTATTAAAACAGGCATGACAACCAATGGAAGAGAATAGAAGATGCTGAGACAAAGCCACAAGCCTTAAACATCTGATCTTTGAAAAAGGGAGTCAAAATATAGCATGGAGGAATGACAGCCTATTCAACAAATGGTGCTGGACAAACTGGACAGCCATTTGCAGAAAGTTGAAATCTGATCCTTATCTCTCACCTTCCACAAAAATAAAGTCAAAATGGATCAATGAACTAGGAATTAAACTAGCTACCATGCAACTGCTAGAAGAATAATTAGAAGCAATACTCTAGCATAAAAGAATAGGCAAAGACTTTCTCAACAAGAGTCCCAAAGTGAAAGAATTAAAGACAAGAATTAATGAGTGAGATGCCATTAAACTATAAAGCTTTTTTGCTCTGTCAAGGATATTCTGCAAAATGGGAGATAACCATGACATGTGATTTCTCCAACAGGGGATGAATATCCAAAATTTACAAAGAACTCAAAAAACAATATCAAAAATACAAAGAATGCAGTCAATAAAGGGGCCAGAGAGTGCAACAGATATTTCTCAGCAGAGGACATTGAGCAAGCCCCAATGAACACATGAGAAAGTATTCTAAATCACTAGTAATCAGAGAAATGTAAATCAAAACTACATTAAGATTTTACCTCATTCCAGTCAGATTTGCAAAGATGAAGAATATAAACAATAACAGACGCTGGTGTGGTTGTGAGAAGATAGGAACTAGTGTTAGTTGGAACTTCAGACTGGTACAGCCACTCTGAAAAGCAGTGTGGAGACTTCTAAGAAAATTAAGAATGGATCCACCATATGACCCATCTATCCCTCTTCTGGTTATTTTCCCAGAAGAGCCAGGATCAGCACATTACAGTGGCACAGCAAAATCAATATTCATACAAGGTCAATTTACAGTAACTAAATTATGAAACAACCCAGACACATATCATTGAATGAATGATGCAAAAGCTATTATATACACATACACACACATACCTACAATGGAGTTCTACTCAGCTATAAGAAACAACGATATCATGACATTTGAAGGTAAATGGAAGAAATTATGCTGAGCAAAATTAGCCAAACCCAGAGACTGAAGGGTCAAATATTTTTTCTCATTTTTGGAGGTCAGAGCAAAACTCAGGCTTGGGTAAAAGGTCAAGCTCGTGCATTAGACTCATCAAAACTGAAGCAACATATAATCTAGAGGAACCATTAATATGTAAAAGGTTGATGGAAGAAGAGGGGACGATTGGGAGAGGGAGTGACGATAGGGAGGGATCTAGGGGTTGGAATAAAAAATGTAGCTTACTCTTTACTCCCCCAAGAAGCCAAATAATATTTATGCAATCATTTATTTCTGAAAAATGCACAATCATATATATATACATATTATTAAGATATATATGCATATATATGTATATATATATATGTATGTGTATATGTATGTATATATGTATGTATGTATATATATATGTTTAAAAGACTGGGGTGTGGAGGATGTGGGGGGCAACTCTGGATTACATCAGGGGCATATCGTATTGTTATTACATATGCATATTTGAATGTACAATAACTCAACTCCTCAATAAATTTTTAAAAGGAGTAATTAAGCAAAATCCAAAATCCAATAATATTTTTCCATGTTTGGTCTCTATCTTACCTCTCCACAAATGTCCACCCTTGCTAAACTCCCATAAGCCTTATCCGCCAGCCACATGAAGCCATTATCTACACTTTTCTTGTCTACCTGCCTTGAAAGATTACATGCACTCAGTTTTCAGACTATTTCTGCACCTACAAGTGAACTAATATTTATGATAAGATAGTCTCCCCTCAAGTATTCTACACTTTGATGCCAGTTTCCAAGTACACATAATAATTAAACTACTCAATCTGCATAATTTAATTATAGATATTTGAAGATTAAAATGAAAATTCAAGATGTCTTTATTTTAGTCTGGCTTAGACTACTATCATAAAATACCTGAGGCATAATTAGTTTAATAAAGAAACAAGGTTTCTTCAGCTCACAGTTTTGGAGGCTGAAAGTCCAAACAGATGGTGCAGATTCTTGTGATGGTCTTTGGTTGCATCACTTCATAGTGGATGGCAGTGAGGAGAGTTCATGCAGAAGGTAGGAACTGTGCTGTCAAATAGGAAGCCAGAGAACAGACAGTCCTGCACTCTCCTCCAAGGGCATGCCCCCAATTGACCTGAGGAGCTCTCTAGGTTCCCTGCCACCTCTATACCACAAAACTGAGAACCAAGCTTCTAACACTTGAAATTTTGGGGGTCATATTTAAACCATTACCAATGACATAGATGGTCAAATGCAATAGAGACCAATGTCCAACTGGAAATAGAGTATGATTAGGGCCATGAGTGGTCAAAAGGGGTCAGAAATGGCTTCACTCACCAACATGGAGAAGATGTTTGGTACAGTAATATTTTACCTTATGCCAGAATGAAAATAGGTATGCTGAAAAAAATCTGAAATATTTTAGACAACAGAAAGAAATGAAACAGAAGTGACCTTTGTGGAGTTGAAAAGCAAAATGAAAAGAAAGGTACAAGATGAGATTGAAGCAGGGGATGGGAGAGAAAGTAGGTCACAAAGAATCTGTTAGACATAGCGAGTAGACAAATGTTCTGTGGTGACATTGAAGGATTTTAAATATGACATTTACAATGTGCTCAAACTTATTATTACTCTGTATAATGTGTATTAAAACAACCATCATATTCACTAATATGAGGCGTTGGACAGTGCCAAGAATGAGTGTTTGGGGCTGTATGCTATTGCAACTCCATTAAGACATAATAACGCATAATTACATCTTTAATTTAATTATATATACAAATATATATTCATTACATATATGTATGTTAAAGACATAATTATATGGTTAACGATTCTGTTTCTAGTTTATGACATGTAACAACATTCCTCAGATTGAGAATATCGACCTGTTAATGCAACATAAACTCAGTGTTGTAGGTGAGGAATCACCATTTCATGAATGAATTGCACAGCATGTCGTAACACAGCTTAGTGAAGAATCAGGAAATGCGAATACATTGCAAGTAGTCAAGAGAAGTATTACTTCATGACAAATCAGTTTCAATAATATAAATGCATGTATTATGATCACAAAATACTTGTGATATAAAATACATTTCTTTCTGTGACCCTATTAAAGATGTTTGGAAATTGTTACTGTAGAGAAATTCTTGCATTTGTGCATCAGAGACATACAAAAATGTCTTTTGATATTTTGTTTACATAAACCAAAAACTTAAAAACAACCTCAGCATCTCATCTACAGGGAAGGAAATAAATAAAATTGTGTTATAACTATACCATCTAACATTATACAGCATTGAAAATTAAACACTAGAGCCAAATGCATAAATCTTTAAAATAAAATCACAGAGAAAAAAATGACTTGATTCAAAGGGCATATCCATGCAAAACAACATAAACATATCTCCTTTATAATGCACACATCAAAAACGTAAACACATTCTTGGGATTGATATTCATTAAATTAAAATAATAGTTATCTTTGAGGACAGAGGGAAATGGATAGCAGATAGCAGTCAAGGCATTCAGGATATTTCTTTTTTTCACTGTTTAAAATATTAGTTCATAGATACTTAGATTCATGATACTACTGTCTACAATTTTTGCATGTTCAAAATATTTCATAACAACATGCCACTCTGCCTGCCATGCAGAGAGTAAATATGGAATCAGCAAGCCACAGGAAGCCGTTGCCATTGTTCAGAGAAACCACAAGGCAGCTCTGTGGCTGAGCAGGCCATGTGCATGGGAGTGAGTCCTGTGAACCTGTGGAGAAAAGAGGAGACATCGGACATAATTTCAAAATAGAGCTAAAACACTTGCTCATGGGTTAGATGGGAGGAAGGAGTGGTAAGAGAAAAAGAAAATATCAGAAGAGACTCCTGCCTTTAGGCAGATGTTGGGACAGTGTACTTAGGGTAGGGAGCACTGGGGGAGAAGAAGGTTTGGAGGGGAAAATTAGAGTTCAGTTTTGGATTTATTAAGCTTCAACTATTTACCACATCCAGTGGAGATGTCCTGTAACAGTAGGATATATTACTTTAGAAATCAGGTCTGAAAACAGTTTTGGAAGTTACAAGCACGTAAATAGACATTGCAGCATCTTTGAGGCAGTAGATTCTCTAGGCTACAGGAGGAAGGTGTTTCATGTACTTGTTAGTTTTTATTATTTTGCCTGTGCTTTCAGATTAAAACTCATCTTTTCATCTTGAGACTTTCAAGCAGACTCTAAAAACGTGTAAGCTGATGAGCATCCTGCTTTAAAGGAGTTCAGCAGACAGTAGCAATGCTGTGCTCAGCAGCCACTACTGCCACCCAGTTCACTGCCATGAACATTTATGGAGCATAAACCTGATACACCTCACACTCACACTGCCCAAGATCACTTTGGCAATGTGGACTTCTCCCATAATGTCACTGCTTTAAGAATACGAAATAAAACAGAAAGAGAAGATACACAACTCTCATCCCACAGCATTTGATTTCCATTAAATATTTCTGGAGTAACTAGTGTCAAGTACCACCTCTCCAAACCTGGGGATCCAAAAGGGCACTCAAAGCTTATGCTGTTTAAAGACAGAGAACAAGTCAAAGTAAGTTACAACTCTAACAGCAAATTGAAAAGGAGTTAAACTAACTAGACTAGTAATTTAAATAGTAGATCATCCTCTAGAACAAAGGTCAGAACTTTTAATGTGAGGTTCAGATTTTATGTTTTTAAAAAAGGAGGGGTAAGGGAGGGAGAGAATCCATTTTATTTGGTTTTCCATGTGGCTTTCATTGCTCCAACACTTCATTGTGTACATGGTGCTGGGGTTCGAACCGCATCCTTGCACATGCCAGGCAAGCGCTGTAACCACTGAGCAACTGCTCCATCACCAACGTTCAGATATTAAATATGTTAAGTTTTACAAGTCACATACTCTGATACTATTGTACCACATTGCTAGGAATGCAGGCACTGAAAAGACCAAAACAAAAGCATGAGTGTGTACCAATAAAATATTTTATGGACACAAAGGTGAACTCCATATAATTTTAATGTCATGAAATGATTTTTTTATTTAGAATGTAAAAATTAGTGACAGTTTACAAACTTCACAAAAATAAGAAGGGGGCTGAATTTGGCCCTTAGCCCATTGTTTGTATATCCTTGCTCTCGATTAACTTTACAATTTTATTTCAGATGCAAGACACATTGCAAAAAAAATTGAGACCCCTTGTACACAAATTAAGATTTGAAGGCAATAACAACAGGGCATTCAATCAAGTGTGGAGTAATTTTGAGCTAAGGGCCCTGGTCTCATTTGCTTACTGAATCACATAGAAACAAGAGCAAGCCCTGTCAACCTGACATTCCCTGATATGCATTTCTGGATTTGTTTTAGGTAAATTTAATTCTCCCCTGTAGCATGAAGCACTGTCTCCATCTCCAGATTTATCTCTTCCTTCTCCCACCTAGTTCTTCATCCTCTAGGCACAATGATCCAGTTCAGTTTCCAATGTGCCAAGTTCTCTCAGCTCTTGAATATTTTACCTACTGCTTCCTGTTCCTGGAAAGATTTCACCATTTCCATTGAGATGATCTTTTCTTTCCTTCTGAATGTTATTACACTGTTTTGGAAGCCTGATCTCTCACACTGTCCCCTACAGGCTGGGTCAGGTGCCTCTTGTGAAAACCATACAACTTCCTGTTCTAAGATAGGGCACTAATTATCTAGTGATGTGACTTTATTTTTATTTGCCTGTTCCAAGAAACCTGAGTCAGTTTCTTGAAAGCAGGGTCCCTAGAGCATTTGTCCCTGTCCTTTAAGCCTTGGGACACAATAGATCCTAAGTACCTGTTCAGTAAATCAGTGAGGGACTTAGTGTGAAATCCAAAGCAGCCCAGTAAATGTGATCAGGGCCATTTCTCTTGGGCAAGTAGAAATGAGATGAACAATGTGAAGGCCTCCACTCAGAGGAATGGTAGCATACACAGCTCCCTGGTAGAGTGGTCAGCAGGGAGTGTGACTCCAACTGCATAGAGAAGGCAGCTGTGGCCACCCAGTGGTCACTGTTACAGTTCTCAACAGCCTCAGCAAGTCTGCAAGGAAATGGTATGCATTTGAATTCCTCCCCCTTTTGTCCTTAGTTCATTCATTCAACAAATATTTATTAAGTTCCCAGACGCTTCCAGTATGGAGGATATATCAGTGAATACAAAATTGTCCCCACTGTCAGTCAGCTTGCTCTCTAGTGACAGAAATAGACCTTAAACAAGTAAGCACAAGATACATGCTAGATGACAATACAGATTATGAAATGAGGGGCCTGGGGTTGGGGACAGTCCAGGGGAGTCAGGGAAAGCTAATCTGCTCTAATTGGCGACGGCTGAGCAGAGTCCTGAAGGAAGCATGGTAGGGAATCCTGTGAACCTGTTGAAGCAGGGACACCACAGTGCAGGGGGAAGGGTTGGAAAGCCCCACACAGGAGGACAGCAACAGGGCCAGTGTGGAGGCAAGCCAGGAGGAATGACAAAAAAAGGGGTCAATATCTACTCAGAGTGCAATCCAGACTTCCTCAAAGGCCACGGTCAGGGTCAGACTTTGGGTTCTTAATTCATTCAACTCTATTTCACATTTTTCATAAGCATCATAATATAATCATGCTTTTTGGACAACATTCCAAGTCCAGACAATGTTTACGTACCTTCACATCTTCAGATTTTCACATTTTCAATCTCTGCAAATACAAATATGAGTCAACTTGTAGAAAACATGCATTTTTCCCTGACACTCTTCTAGGAAACTCTCAGCTAAGCTCAAAGATAAATTCTTCAAATACTTCCAGGCAGCATCCATGGTACGGCTTGTTATCACATACGCTCAGGGAGCAATGAAATCATACCCTTCATAACTGATTTCCATTAAGTATTTCTCAGACATTACTGTGGATGTTGTGATTATAGCCAGCATGAGAGGGGCTTCCTAGAAAAACCCTGATGCACATTGTTACTACCTAAAATACACTTATATTCATATTGTGCATTTACATATAAGCAATTTTGTATTCAGTATTAATACATGTCCCTGTGTCAGCATGTTATGAAAACTGTAAGTGAGAAATGGCTTCGGAAATCATAGAGTGCATTCCTCTCTGGAGGCAGACCTGAGATCAAAGTTCCAGGTCTGTGACTGCATTTCCTTATCAGGCAACATTTCTTCTTCAGTTGAGTCTTATGGAAATGTTACTCAATTCGTAGTATGATTAGAAGGATTAAATGCATTCAAGACATAATAGATAACATACGTATGATTCAATAATATATGATTGTGTGCTAAAGTCTAAAAATATTAATTATACTCATCAAAAATAATATGATAATTTACTTTTAAATTGAAATTAATTCCACTTAAAACCTTCCCACTTTCTGAGCCCCAAAACCAATATAATCATCAACTCATCTATTAATTAATAGTTTGAGAATAAATGATATGGAAATACTCTCAAGTCAACAATTGTATCATAATTAGTGACCTATCAAGTCATTTTCTGTCTTCTTTGTCCATGTAGTTCTGGGGGGGCGGTGGATTGTTGTAGCTATTCCTCCATATCCAGGAGAAAGGGCAGAAGGAGAAGGGAAGGGCTCATTGTGCCATACGTGAGATCCAGCAAAGCTGGAAAACTGGCAGTTACAGAATCTGAGATCCATCATTTTCCTATCCCTGTAGGTTTTCAAACCAATAGAGAACTCAAAAGCAAATCACATACCATATGAAAATTAATTTCAATGCATATGATAATAATTCCTTATGCAGTAACCTCCAGGGACACTGGAATGACAGCATGGGCAATGCTCTGCCCCTCTGATAAGGCTTTTTGAACCTGAGCAGGCGACAATAGGACCTCTCCAATGCTTGGTGCTGACAACTTGATGTTTTCACCAGAGTACCGGAACTAATGCAGAATTGGAGTTCATTTTAGAGTCAATGAATACCAACTGCCTCCCACAAAGTTTAGAAAATAATAAACGGCCCTAGAAAGATGAGCGTTCAGCAGTGTGTTTGGCCTTGGAATCCTATTGAGACATGCAACGTGTAAATGAAAATTTGCCAATTACCCCAGTGTTTTTGCTGATTATCAATACTGAGGAAAAAAATTTGCAGAGATCAGAGAACAAATAGAAAGTGTCACTGCAGAGATCAACTCCATAAACATTCACCAAGCTCTGCTCTATGCCATATACTAGTAGGGACAACAGTCATTTCTATAATTGATCAAAGAAAGGATATCTGTAATTATTTGGCTTTTTTTCCTACTTATGTTTTGTCTATCACACCCAATTAAATTAAATCAGCATGATATTATGGGCGATAATTAATCATTTTAATAGGTAGGGGTAGCAAACTATAGCCCCAAAACCCTATACAATTCACCCTGTGATTTGGGAAACGTGTGTATCAAAGTACAACAAACTCATTTGTTTATGAATTCTCTATGGTTGTTTTCACCCTATATAGTAAGAGTTGAGCAGTTGCAACAAAGATCACATAGACAGCAAAGGCTAAAACAAGTACACTGTGGCCCTTTGCAGAGTTTCCAAGATCAGTTAAAAAAGAGTGTCTTTCATATTACAGGTGTTCAATAGCTTTGTTGAATGGATGAATGGATAGATGCATGAATATGTAAGTTAATTATTTTACTTAATATTCATAACAACTCAATTTCAAATAAATTTTAAGTTGTAGAGCTAAGATTTTAACTTAGTTCAGTGACCCTCAAACTCATGTCCAGTCTACTATACCATGTTTTCTTCCTAAAATAACTCGTGTGTTTAGTGCTTTACTACTTATGAGATATTTTTTCTATTCTTCTTTGACCTGAGTGACCACCTTCTCAAAGAAGTATTATCATTTCAAATCCATTTTTAGAAGAAGAAGCAGGCTCAGAAAGGTGAAGTACTTCATCCAGCATCACTCAGTCAATAGAATAAAGAGTCTGGACCAGACCTTAGGGATGCCAATTGCCTTTACCATGCAGAAGGGACCTGTTTATCTTAATTTATCATCCATGCTCCTGAACATGTGATATGCAAAGTTATACATAAGGTCATCTTCTGTATCTTTGTATCCTCACTGTCTAACATAATTTGTGACTCACAATGAATACTCCATAAATAGTCCCTGAATACATGTAATTCATTTTCCCACTTCACAGAAAATTACTACATCAGTCCAAATCTTTTGCAAGGTTCACACAAGGTCATCCACAGAAGAGGCTCATGGCCCAGCCTACAACGTGGCTGAGCTCTGCCTCACAGATTCCAGCATGCAGGGCACAATCTCTTCTTCCTGATTCCAACTTTCTTATATAAGACAAATACAAAAGTAAGATTATTCTATAATTTAAAAAAATACTCAAATCTTCTACGAATTTCCCTGCTACTGTCCCATGATTTCCCTTTCGAGTTGCACACACAACATCTCCTTAATTCAGGAAACAGAGACTCACAGATCCGCACTGTTCTTAGATACACCACACCTTTCTTTAAGACGCATGAGACACTCTTCAAGCATTAATATGACAGTAAGGGCATGAAATGTTTGATATAACTTTCTTTTTTAAAAATTACTACAGAGTTTGCGGGAAACATGATTAATAGCATAAAAATTGCTCCTATCTTTGGCTAACTAACATCCGGCAATGAATCAACTCATCACCACCAAAGATAACATGTTCTCTTCGCTTGCTCAAATTTCTTAAAGATGACATGATTACAAGTGGAAATATTCCAAATTATGAAACATTTACACAGCACTAAAAACAATTAAGACACAACAGGCAAGTAGGGACAGTATTGTTCTGAACAGAAAGACAGGCAGGAGAAATGTGTGCTGACAGACACAGAGATATATGAGCCTTTCCGAAGGGGTCTGGGACCTTTACCAAGATAGGCACATCTTCTTTTAGAGTGACTGATTCAAAATTTTCCTCTTACTTCTGAGATTTCTGTTTGCTCTCAGTTTGGGATTATACAATTAAAGTGAGAAATATCTGCTCTGGACATTGGTCATATGTCACTTAAGTCATCTCGCTATATATCTATCTCTGTCTTTGCTAAACTGTAGCTTTTTAAATTCAAAGGTAAAAATTATATTTTTAGAATGCACTACAATATTTATAGACTAAAAAATTGACAAAGGTGGAAGAAACAAATGGCCAAATATGCTCCACTATCTACATATTCATTATATTATTTCAACAGTGTATTTTTACAGTGTCTCATCAGCTTGGGCTCCAGAAACTGATTCCAAGATCCCACATTGAATTAATTTACAAAATTTGCATTGAGACTACTTACCCTTGAGCATATCCTCCCTTCTTTCTAGATACAATTATCACTGGGCTAAAAGAATCAAACTATTAAAAGCCAGGCACAGTGGTGCACAATTGTAATCTCATTGACTTGGGAGACCCAGGCAGGAGAATTGCAGGGAATGTTGCTCAGTGACAAAGTGCCCCTGAGTTCCATCTCCAGCACCAAAAGAAAAAAAAATCAAACTATTATTTTAAAAAATAAGTCCTGCTTTTTCACCAACACAGATAATTCAAGTAAACAGAAAGAGATTATTATTTGCAAATAGATATAAAGAGGCGGTTGCTTACATAAGGTCTGGCTCCCAAAGACACTAGATTTCTTGAAATAAGATGAATCATGGAATTGATGATTTGTTAAGAGACTTTTCACTCTGAAATAGCAAAACCTGAATTTCTAAAATTCCAGGGATAATAGAATAAGAAGAATTGATTTTTTAAAAAATTTTCAGTATTTTATGTTTCAACAAAGTCCTATTAAGAAAAATGCACTACAATAATTATTCTATGAAAACTAAGACAGAGTTTCTCCTAATGATATTTATTATTATATCAAATTAGCTCCTTAAGTCAAGGTCTTTATTAAAAATGACAATACATACTCCTACACATGCCTATCCTTGATATTACTAAAATCCCTTTAAATAGAAGAATTGACAAACAGGAATTGTTTCTAATTCCAAAAATAATTTTCATCCCATTGTTTATGGTATTGGTATCACCTGACATTAAAGTCTTCCTTGAAGCTTTTATAGTTCATTTGGAAGCAACAGAAACACAAATGTCTTTCTGGTAAAAATAAGCACTTCTTCTCTGGCCACATTCTGGAGAGTCCCATGCACTGCAACTCTAAGGACTGGTTCACTTCTTAGCACTTTCTGGTCCCAGGAAATTTCTTTGAATCAGTCAGTTGTGGGGACAGGCTATAGTCAAAAGATATCTTTCCTTGCATCTCCTTGTTCCTGAAATATATTGACTTTCATCAGAAATCAGAATCATTAGAAATTTTTGGTTCCACTAATAAGAAGTCAGGCTAGCATAGGGTGATTATAATGATGGCTAAAATGTTTCACAGTGGGTTTATGTTAACATCATTACCACTAGGAGCATATGTGATATGATGACTATATGCTAGGCACTCCATTGGATGTTTTCCATATAATAACTCATTTAATCCTTGCAACAACATGAAAGGTATTGAGCATTATCCTCATGTTACCAATAAAGAAACTTTGACTCCTTAAATGTCAAGGTAATATAACCAAAATATCTGTTAAATGCAGGTCTGGTGGATTCCATAATCAAAGTTTTTGTTTAGGTTTCTTTTTTACCCTGATTCCTTACTTCCAATAATATTAATTATAAAATCAATTACTTAGATGAAAACAGAAATAAAGTATGTATAAAAAGTCTTATTCATAATGTGATGTAAATAGACTTCCTTCTAACTTCAATCCTTACCTTGAGTTCATTAAAATTCTTCAGTAAAAATATTGGTCCTGGAATAAGGAGAAAGATGGTCCAGGCTTGACTTTATCAATTTCCTGTATAATTCATTTAACTTCCTGGGCAGGTCTCAGTGCTGACCTGAAGACATAGTAAAGTTGGATTGTATTACCTGTGAAGTCACCTACCATTTTGAATTTCTATAAGTTGTCCATTGGTTGAGAAAGTGTTTTTTTTTCCTGAAAAGATGCACCTTAACTGAAATGATCATTATTTTTCAAATTACTGGGATTTAAAGAAATGAGCTTCAAGTGAACAGTCTAACCAGAATGATGGGAAGCACAGCAACCAGAGTATGTGATAGACACTATATTCAGCACTCTAATGATATATCAATTCTGAGAAATGTCCTTTTTTGCCATTTTACAGGAAAGGATATTAGTAAGATCTCTTATGTGAGGCTATGCAGCTAAGAAGTAGCGCATCAGGGATTTGGACCTAGATATTCCTGACCTTGCCCATGACATGGGAGCTAATGTATTCTTTCCTATTGGCTCTGGGTATAGTTCTGGTTTTGTTAGTGCATTGGAAGACCGTCAGAGATTTACTACTATTTTTGGCACTCTTTAGATAGAACATTTCTGTAAAGAGTAAGATCTTTCCCTGGAATCACAGATTGTGAGAGGTAGAAGGAGCTTAGTGGTCATATAGCCTAATGTTCTATTGAAAATTAAATTAGTGGGTGCTCATTCCTGTAAAGTAACTTGGGATTCTTTTAATAGGATGTGTATTTGAGATGTACACTAAATAAGTTTCCCATGGTTTGAAAAGATGAAAAAAGCATAAAACTCATTTTAAACAAATCAGTGAACTCCATTTAACTACAGTAATCACTGTAATAGGTTTAAGCAATAAACTCACCATAGTTGAAACTCCACATAAGCTGGGTGAACCATACACAGGAAGGTGGGAGAAGGGAGGGATAAGGGGAGTTATCAATACAACAGGAAATAATCAACTCCCATTAGAAGCCTTGATATACACAGACAGGCAGAGGACCTCAGAATTGTCAACAATTATTATGCAGGTATATGTTCATTTCAAACTACAGTATAGTGGAATTTCAGAGGAGACACGAGTTTGGGGAATGGATAAAGGTAGGTAGACCTCAACTTACTATCTCATTATGTCAATATCCATGTATGCATGATTATATAGCAACAATTCCCTCCATATGTAAATCTATCAAACTAATAAAAAATTATATCTGAGAAAAAGAAATTAAAATAGAACTTAAAAAAAGAGCTCAAGTCTTGGAGTCACACAGCCTGGGGTTCAGTTCTCATACTGACACCTATGAAATGGGAATACAGTAATCTATTTCAAAGTATTACCACAAAAAGTAAATGTAATATCCCATGCAACATAACAAGCACACACGAAAGTAGGCAATTATTATTATTCTCAGAACCAAGGGAGAACATGAAACTGCTGCCATTACTTGTTTTGACATCAAAAATCCCTGGTTTTTTTTTCCTATATCCTTCACTGCCATTATAAAGAAATCACATTTCACTAAAGACAAATTGTATTCATGATTCAATAATTGACCTATATCCTTTAACTAGTTATTCAGGGTCTGAGTAGCAGTCATAATAAGAGTAAAATGTTTACCAGCAAATATACTGATTCCAACTTGCTGTTACAGAGCATTAGCACTCAACATCAAATCACAGGCTGATTGAGGGCGCCATCATGGACCAGGTAGCAACCTATGCAACCACTAATCAAAAAAATATTTGGCAGAATCGAAAATGTCAGAAATTGAGGAGGGAAGGAAAGAGCATGAGGTAAGAACAGCACTTGAGCCTCGTGTATGAATAAGATGGATGGTTAGTGATAGGGCTGTGCCAGAAATCGGTGGCGTGGACGATTTGTTTTGGATGAGCTTGTCTAAAATAATACTTCTTGTTTATGTGCAATTTTCACACTACTTTTGTTGGAAAATATGAAGTTTCTCAGCATAGGACCTCAAGTTCTTCCAGAGAACAATTATAATTATAATAAATAGTTTTAGAACTACAACAAGGTTGGCGCAGATGGGAGTAATCAGGGAACAAGGACAGTGGGCAGCATAGGAAGAAATGGCACAGGAACAATAAACTCAGATGAATGGAAACACAGAGAGGAAGGAAAATCACCACTGGAGTGTGAGCTCTTCCTTCTGTCCCAGAGAGTGGCCAATGATCTCTAGAGTCTCCCATCCAACTTTCTATCACCTCTTTTTTTTTTTTTTTACTGCAAATTAAAAGCATATGGGGGCAGAGAACACACCTTCCAGCCCTGCCTGCCTAACTATGGGAACTCAGTAAATGCTATTTGAAAGACTGATTGAAATCTGAGTAACCTTTAGGGTGTGGAAGTATCTAAACTACAACACAACATTTTCCTGCTGCAACTCAATATTACCGTGCTCTACAAGTTAACATGATTGCATCTTGTTTCTTTTTTTTTCTTTCTTCTGTGAGTATAAACTACTAAGCAATGTGTTTGTGAACCTTCTCCACTTGTTTCAGGATGGGTGGCTGTAGAATCAAGTTCTGTGCCAATTATCTCAGTATCCTATTACTATAAACTATTCTGTTTAAAGTTTGAAAGGGAATGCATGACTGGAGGGGCCTTTCTATCTAAATAGTCTGCTAAGATATCCACTTTTTTAAAAAAAATTATTACATTTGCACAAAACTACATGCAGAACCTTTTTGGGCATAGGACAGAAGTCAAGACTAAAACCTAAAATGCTAAAGAAAGTAAGGTAGTATGGTATATCCAAAAGGTCCAAGAACAGCAAGTTACAACATCAGCATTCAGGTTACATCTCAGCTTTATCATATCATTTGATACTGATCACATTTTTTTTACCCTTTGTGAATTTCTTTTTCCCTATCTTTATATGAAAGGGGTTAGAAAAGAATAACTACAAAAACTCCCCACAGTCCTAAAGCTGAGTCTGGTACTAGTTCAACATGGAATGAGTCTTATATCATACACATGTACAATACTCTGGAATAAGAAAACATAGAACTTGTGCTATTTAAAGTGAGTCACTACACAGAGTTAACATGTATACCCAGAAAAAAGAAATGCCTAATGAAATAATTTCACCAAGGAAGAAAATGAAAATGAATTTGGATCTGACAAAAATGCATGATGAAGGAAAAGATTTTGATGGCTTTCCAAAACTTGTTATGCCAAGATGTTCAGTGAGAGTTTAGCAATAATCATTTAAGATAAAAACTACAGGATTTGAACAAGTTGTTCTAATTTTAACATCAAATAAAAGCTTAAAATGGAAATCAATGCAGTTACTCCCAAAAGATGGAGAAACCAAAAATATTTTGAATTTCAAACAAAACAATGTTAATTGCAAAAGTATTTAAGTTATCTATGATGAACAACTGTAAGCATAGCATCTATATTAGAACCATCTCCTATAAAGCAATCTAAAAAGGTAAAATGTGCTTGATTTCCCAAAATAAAGTCCATAAAAACACATTTTAGGAAACTATTGAATAGTGATCTTGAAGTATCTTAAAAAGTTAATTAACATTCACATAGCACTGAAAACTATGGGGAAATGTTTTAGTTCCTACAGGAAACAACATTATAAATGAATTATCTGATTATGGTCCATTTATAGATTGAGCACTATAAATGTCAGAAAGTATTATCCTGCACAACCACAGAAGGCACAAACTTAGGGCATGAGACCTCCCTGTCATGTGATTCCTTAGGTACCACACCCAGCAGGCACACCAGGCACAATATATAGCAGGAGTTCTTGTCGCCTATGGTTGATAGCCTTAGTTCTAAGCCACATTCTTGGGTCCTTCCTGAGCGTTGATTTCTTACTTCCTTTTAACATCTGTCTTCTAAACTTGATGCTCAGCAGCAGCCTCCCCTTCCCATCTCCATCCTTACCTTGCCTACTAGTATTCAGCCACAGTTTTCTCAGTCCTGTTCCTCTGACAATGTGAGTCCTCTGACCACCCTGAACTGGCACCCTTGAGGACTCCACCTGGCCTCAAGTCTTTCTACCTCAGTGCGCTATGCAAGTGGGGCTGCAATTATTTTTCTTTATCCTACTCAAGAAAACAAAAGTGGTGTGTTTATAGAATCCTAACGGATAGTGCTGTGGTTTGCCCCTGACATTCACATAGAAATGTAATCCCCATTGTGAAATATTAGGAAGTGAAGTGAGGTGGAACCTTCAAGAAGTGGTTAGGGATCTGCCTTCATGAATGGATTAATCATGTAATTAATGGAGTAATGGGTCCATGGGCTATCTCAAGAGTAGGGATGCTAAAAAAGTCAGTGTGCATAGGTCTCTAGTTCTCCCTGTCTCTAGCAACATGATGCCCTGAGTTTCCTTTACTTCCAGCAGGAATGCCATCACCAGATGTGGCCTTTCAACGTTGAACCAAAATCATGAGACAAATAAACTTCTTTTTTTTATAACTTACTCATACTGTGCTACTGTATCATTAGCAACAGAAACCTTACACTAACATGTAAGGTTTATCACATAACATTAAAAATGCCTCACCACTGTCTAATTATTTTAAATGTTGGCTCAGTGGTTGGAGCATTTGCCTGGCATGCACAAGGACCAAGGTTCAAACCCCAGCACCATGTACACAACTGTCAGAAAAACAAAAACCAGATGACTAAAATTGGTTTTCTCTTCCTCTCTCTCTCTCTCTCTCTCTCTCACTCTTTCCCTCTTTCCTTAAAAAAAGGTTGACTGAGTTTATAGAAATCAGAGCAATTTCATTGGATGGGATTATAGTTACTATTCATTTGATCAGTAAATGATTATTAAGGACTTACTGTATATCAAGCACAGTGCCAGGAGCTAGGTGATTCCAGTCAAAAATATATACACAACCTGTATAAAGCCCTCCCCTTGAGTTTGGAAAGGAATTGTGCACATGAGAAAATCTAAAGGAGAAAAGATTTTTGCAGATGTAATTAAGGACCTCAAGCAGTTGCTTTGAATCAAAGTCAGATTCAAATTACTAGTCAAATTATACTGAGTATGTTAATTTTCTATTACCACAACAAATACCTCAGATAATCCATTTATAAAATGAAATATTTCTTCTGGCTCGTGATTTTAGAGGCTTAAGTCTGTGATCAGTTGGCCTTGTTGTTTTGGGTTGGTGGTAACACATGGCGGAAGCTCAAGGTGGAACAAAACCACTCATCACATGACTGGGAAGCAAAAGAAAAGAAAAGGCAGGGGCTGGGTCTCACTATGCCCTATAAGGACACCCCTCCCTTGAGGCCCACCTCCCAATAGAACCTTCCTGGAGACCACACTTTTAACACATGGGCCACTGGGGGTGCTTTTCAGATCCAAAAGATAGCAGCAGCCTGACCTAATGGATTAGTTCTTTATAGGAAACTGGAAGCTTCAGATATTCTCCTGCTCAGCTTGAAAGAGTCACCGTGAGTACCGCAGCTGCAAGGAAATGAATTCTGCCAATTCTGGGCCTGGAAGAGGACTTTTTACTCAGATGTGACTGTAGTTCCAGCCAAAGTCTTGATTGCAGTCCTGTGAGACTAAGGAGAAGATCCAGCTAAGCTGAGCTATACTCTTGATCTACGGAAAGTGTGAGATAATCAATTATTATTGTTTTAAGCCAAAAATTTTGTGTCACATGGTGATACTGCTATAGGAAACTAACATTACCTCCCTGTGCACACCTGTGTAGGCTGGTCTGGAAAGAAAGCAGCGGTTCTCTCCAAGCACACAGCGACAGTTCATCAGTCATCTCAGGCAGCCATAATAAAATACTGCAGTCTGGGGGTTTTAAACTATGGAGATTTATTTTCTCATGGTTACAGAGGAAGAGAGTTCAAGATCCAAGTTTTTTGGCTTGCAGATGACCAACCACCTTTTGCCTTGACCTCACCTGGTCTTTCCTTTATCCATAGGTATGGAGGAAGGAGAAAGAGAAATCCAGTGTCTCTTTACAAGGACCCAAATCCTGTTTAGGGCTCCATACTTACAACCTCATCTAGCTTAATTGCCTCCTTAAAGATCCTGTTTTCAGGGCTGGGGTGGCGGCTTGGCTGTTACAACACTTGCCTGGCATGTGCAAGGATGCAGGTTCAAACCCCAGCACCACATACACAACGAAGTGTCAGAGCAACAAAAGCCACGTGAATGACTAAATGAAAGTGATGAACTGATTTTCTGTTTCTCTGGCTCTCACTGTTCCTCTCTCTCTTAAAAAGAAAAAATCCTGTTGCAAATGCAAGTGCAGCAGGGCTTGGAAGTTCAATATGTGAATTTGGTAGGACACAGTTCAGTGCATAATAAATGAGAAGTGCAAATGAGCAGCTTAGGTGTGAACGGGTGGCAGTGGGGATGGAGGAAGGGGGTGCTGCTGAAAACATTAGTGGTTTTTGGAGCCTGATGCCCACTCAGATCCTGAAGATAACGGAGGAATTCACAGCAAAGCAAAGATCTGACTCTCGGAAAGGGCCATCAAGCAATGCAACGGAGAGAAAATGAACATTCCGGTGGAAAGCTGAGCTTTGTTTTGGTAGGAATTATCCAGATATAAAGGGCAAGAAAAAGGAACGGAACTTTTTTGAAATCACAGCAAGAGTTATACAAGAGTTATATCTATTTGACTACAAGAAAAACAGAATAAAAGTGTTAAGTAATGAGGTTCACATTTCAGTAAAAAAAAAGTTGAAGTGATAAGAGTTACAGAAAAATCTTAATTCAATTTAATTTTTTTCTCTATTTTTGTCTTACTTTTCTTATTTATTATTTTAGATTAACAAATAAAAATTGTATATATGTATTATGTTTTGAAATATTTCTGCATTATGGAATGGCTAAATGGGAGAAATTAATATATGCATTGTTATGGTTTAGATATCAGGTGTCCCCAAAAAGCTCCTGTATGAGACAATACAAGGTTTAGAGGAGAAATGACTGGGTTATGAAAGCCTTAACCCAATCAGTGTGTTGTTCATCCTTGCTGGGGATTAACTGAGTGATTGCTCTAGGCAGGCACCTGTGGCTGGAGGAGGTGTGTCATTGGGGGCATTCCTTTAAGGGACATATTTTATGAGATGATCTCTCTCTCTGCTTCCTAGTGCCAAGTTCCCAGTTGCTTTCCTCCACCATACCCTTCCACCATGATGTTCTGCCTCCTCTCCAGCCCAGAACAATAGACTTTGCTGTCTATTGACTAAGACCTCCGAAACTATTAGCCCCGAGACACATTTTTCCTCCTCTAACTGCTCTTGTCAGGTCATTTGGTCACAGCAACAAAAAGATGACTAAAACATGCATTATCTCATGTACTTATCACTTTTTTTTTAATTTTTATTTTTATTTTTGAACAACCTTACAAGATTTTAACAAAATAATATAAAATGTGTATAAATTGTGTAAATATTCTGGATATTGCAATTATCCCCAGGAGTGCCCCCTACTTATCACTTTTTATGTGGTGAGAACATTTAAAATTGCTACTTTAGCAATATTTAGGAATACAGTACATTGATGTTACCTATAGTCTTCATGTTACACAATAAATCTTTTTTTAAAGTTATAACTCTATTTGTTAGTATTTTTTGCTTGTTCTTTTGTTTTCCAAAATGATTCTACCTAGTTTATTATTTTCAGTATAATTAAATGTGGAAAAAAGTCAAATATAAGTTCACTGTATAGCAGTTTCAAAACTGATTTTACAAAACATAACTTCTAGAGGGAACTAAATACAGGGTTTTGCATTTATAAAATAAGGTATAAACTCTAAGTGTTTACCAATGACCTACCATGCCCATTATCTTATGAAATATCCCAAGGTCAATAAGGATAGTCTAGAACAAGGGGTTTCTAAATATAGGGGCATAGCAGAATCATTTACTGGTATTTTTAAAGGTACAGACTAACAGAACTCACCCTCGTCTATTGAGTTAGATTTTGAAGCTGGGTCTGGACACTTCTAAAATTAAAATCTTCACAGGAAACCTTAGGCATAACTACAACATTGATCTGAAACAGGTTGACAAGATATTTCTCACATGTTTTGCTTTGTCCTTTTGTCACCATGATTAGCTAAACATTCTTTCTAGAAGCTATTTTTAGCCTCATCCTCCATAGAGAAAACTCAGGTTTTAAAGAGTTCAAACATGAGCATACCTCATTTGCTGATACAAAATGACAGATAACAATCCAGGGCTGTCAAATTCCAAAGCATGCTCTTTCCGCTACATTAAGCTTCCTTCCTGGGTCTGCAAAATCTCATATTTCATTCAGAAATCTCTGAGTGTATCCAATGAAGAGTTTCTTAGTTTCTACACATCCCGCTATACTACATAAAAGGATGAAAAAGCACAGTCCCTGCCTCTAAGAAGCTTAGGGGTCAGTTCAGAGAAGAAGAAAACACTGAGTCGAAAAACAGGAAAGAAGGATGGTGTGACATGGTGCTCCAGGGAAAGAGAGCCAGCAGGATTTTGGGTTAGTCAGCTTCCCATCACTGTAACAAAACACTGAGATAATCAACTTATGAAGACAAAAATGTTCATTTTGACTCACAGTTTTGGAGATTTCCTATCCGTATCTACGGGCCCCAATGCTTTGGGCCTGTCATATGGCAGGAGCATGTGACAGAGCAACACTGCTCACCCCACAGCCAGAAAAGCAAAAACAGAGCAAGAAGAAGGGGCTGGAGTTGCACAGTCCCCTTTGGGAGCATGTGACCAGTGACTCAAGGACCTTCCAGTAGTCCCTGGCTCTTAAAGTTTCCACTGCCCCCCCAGTAGCAAAATCAAGCCTTTAACACACAGGTCTTTGGGAGATATTGATGATCTAAACTATAGCAGGTTTATATTAATTGCAGAAACAGATTAAGAAGGATTGCTACATGTGATTACAGAAGTGGAGAAGACACAAAATCCACTGTCAGCAATTTAGAGACCCAGGAAAGCTGGTAATACAGTTTCAATCCAAACCTGAATGCCTGAAACCAAGGACACAATCATGTGAGGCCCAGTCTGAACCTAAAGCCATAGGCCAGAAGCTCCACACTCAAGGACAGCAGAAGATGGATGTCCCTGCTGAAGGAGAGAGGTAATTCCCCCGTCCTCCACCCTTCTGTCCTACAGGTCCTCACCAGATTGAATGACTACCCCGCATGTGGGTGAGGATGGATCTTCTTCACTTGGTCCACCTGTTCAAATGCTGGTCTTTCCCAGAAACACCTCACACACACAGAGAAATAATACTATTTCACAAGTTATCAGTTCCCTTAGGCAGGAAGACAACAAAAGTATTGACTATCACAAAATAGAACTATAACAAACACAGTTACAGCCATGATAAAGCACAGTAAGAGAAATGCTTGGCCAGGGGTGTGGGGACAGAGGCTGATGAGTGGGGCAAGGAACGGGCAGGAAACACAAGTGACGTTTGACCTGGTTCTTAGAGGTAACCTGACACCTTCCATTTTTAGAGCAAAGGACAATAGTTACAGGTCTTTTTCATCTCTTCCCACCACCGTCTACTAGGGACATGTTCTGTCCTCCAGTTGCATGGTCCATTCTCTGAAGGACTGATCCACAAAGTTCTCCAAATAGGCCATGAACACAATTGGAAAATTTGGGGTGGAAAATTCTAGGGTCCCAGGTATTTAGAGCATGATATGGAAAGTAGGAGAGAATAGCATGTGGGCTTAGGAGTGATTGAAGTCTTATGGATTTGATGTCTTTTTGAGAAGTGTGGCTAAGGATAACCAGAGTGGGCTCTCTAAATCATGGGGCCTAGATTGTCCAGAAGGTAGTGTCTTTAATTGTCACAGATAGGATTTGGCAGTCAGCATTGGGATGTGTAAGTGCAAACAGGGAGAAAGGAGAACGTTTTTGGCAGAGGAAAATAAATATAATACTTAGAAAGGGGTAACAAAGTGAATGGTCAGTGAGTAATCCAAAAGTTCATGAGAAGTAGGTTTATATGCTTCTTGCTTCATGGAGGGGTTTCCCTCTTATTCTCCCCAGTGGTCTTTGCCTCCTTATTTTTATGGGTTCAATTGTGTAACACTTAAAACTCATATATTGATGCTCTAATCCCCATTACCTCAGAATGTGACTGACTTTGGAAATAGGATCTTTGCAGGTGTAATTTTTAAGATAATGTCATACCAGAGTAAGGCTATAAAGCGAGGAAATCAAGGGTTGGGAGCTGTGGCTCAGCAGTTGGGGTGCTTGTCTGGCATGCAAGGACCTGGGTTCAAACCCCAGCACCACATACACAACTAAATGTTGGGAAAATAAAGGACAGATAGAAAAATAAAATTGATTCTCTCTCTTTCTCTCTAAATAAAAATAAAAAATAAATACATAAAAAGGGAATTCAGGCTATAGCTAAGGAACCCATGGCTGTATAACCCATGGTTCCTGGATCCAGGCTTCAATCAATAGTACTAAGTGGATGGCAAAGGAGAACCCTGTGAGGATCACCCTACACTACTACACTCTTGACTGACTATGTGTCATCACATTGGCAGAATCTCATCGAATTCTTCAAAGTGGAAGAACAATGAGAAGCATTTCCTATCACATCAGTGCCAACCTCAGAACAAAGTCTTCAGGAAATTTAAGCAGGGGATGGGGACACAGGACACAGTGTCTAATGGAAGTTGCACCTCTGTGTAGATTCACTGCACAGATGGAGAGGAACACACCATATCCAGCTGTGTTCGAGGACGGCTACTGAAAGCGAATGAAGACCTTCTCCGCCAGTCAGCCAGCCTTCAAGAAAGCCACCCAATGAAGGCTACATTGCAGTTGTGCTACCCAAATTTGAAGAAAGCAAAAGCATAGCACAAGGGCAACTGACACAAAATGACACCATGAAGAGGTCACGGTGAAATGCATTAATGCCACAGCATCCAGTCATGGGGATTGAGGAGTGAAAGCCACATAAGATTCTTACCCTTACCTGGCCTAAAGCATCTGTGCAGTAGAGCAGAACCAGTCTGTGTGACACATTCTCAGCACCCCGCCCTCAGCAGGGGAGGCCTAATCCTTCAGGGGACCTGGTCTCTACCTCTGTGTTATGCAACAAGGCTTTCTTCCATTTGTCTTCAACCTTCCAGATCTGCCCGCCCAGGAACTCACTCTGTTCTTTTCTTGCTTCTATCAACTTACAAGCAATGGATTTTTTTTTCATGATTAAAAATGAACAAAGCTCTTTGAGAAAAATACGGAAACAGAAAAATTTTAAGTAAAATTTTTAAGCGAAAAAATTCAAGTAAAAGTAAGTGCCCATCGAACCTGTCATCGGGACAGAATTCTGTATTCTGACATACTTCTGTTAAAATGCTATGGCAGGCTCGTTGTTCTGCCTCAGTTTTCTATCAGTTTAACATTTTGAGTAAAAAGCTAACCAGCTTTCATTCAGCGTGACACTACCACAAAGTCTAGTCCCACCCGTTTCAACTCCTCTTCCTTCAGGGTATAGGGAAGAAGCAGGAGGGTCAAGTGGACCTTCTCAGCTCTCTTAGGGGTGGGTCTCCCTGTACTGCACGGTAGATATGTGACGATGACACCTTCAGAGAAGATGCAGGAAAGACTCTGCTGGGGCTTTCCCAGCAGAGGGAGGTATTATAATGCAGTGTTAACATGCTTTTTAAAGCACATAGGCTGTATTCATTCAGTCTCATGCATCTCAGGTAGAGGTAATGTCTAGCAAAGAAATGACTCAGATGCTTTTTTTTTTTATTAGAAGTATCTAGAGATACAGTTGAGGGGGAAACATTATCAAAACAGTAGCAATAAATGTATATAAACTTTGTTATCCAGGATAAATGAATGGGATGCAATTAAACTAAAAAGTTTCTGCACAGCTAAAGATCTAGTCAAGAACATCAAGAGAGAACCTACAGAATGGGAGAAAACTTTTGCCTGCTACACCTCGGACAGAGAGCTAATATCCAGAATATACAGGGAACTAAAGAAACTAAAGACTCAGATGCTTTTGAACCAGAACAAAGACTTTCAAATTTAAACTAGAAAGATAAAAGAAGGAAAACAACTGTGCTGAACATATGATTTAAGATTAGATACTTGGGCAAGGGTGGTGAAGCACTTGCCTGGCATGCATGAGGCCCTGCATTCAATCCCCAGCAAGCACCACAAAAAAAATTACACACAATGAATTTCACAAGACAACTTCACATCTTGTTTTTTATTAAATAGAGAAGAACAGAGAGAGAGAGAAAGAGAGAGAGAATCAATTTTTTATTGAGTTTTTTACATGGCTTTTGTTGCTCTAACACTTAGTTGTTTAAGTGGGTGCTAGGGTTTGAACCTGTGTACTCGCGCTTGCTGGGCAAGTGCTGTAACAGCCGAGCCATGGCTCCAGCCGCACATCATGTTATTTTTTAAGGGTTGCAACACATACATAGATTTACATATCACTGTTTTTGAATGAAATAGTTTTATACAGAAAAAAAGGGGGAATTCTGACAAGAGTCAAAGACAGTGAGAAAACCATTAGGAAAGAAAACCAGAGATTGAGCTAATGCTTCTGCAAGCCAAGGAATGGCAAAGATGTCCAGCAAACCAGCAGAAGTCAGGTGACAGCCAGGGAACAGAATCTGCCTCAGAGTCCTTGGAAGGAACCAAACCTGCTGACTCATTGGTCTCAGGCTTCCAGCCTCCAGGACTGTGCGATGACGAATTTCCATTTTTAAGGCATTCGACTTCAGGCACTTTATTATGACAGTCCTAGCAAGCTAATATACCACCCACCCATCCACACCATGCTAGCTTCTCCAGGAAGCCTTTTCGTTCCCCTTACAAACCTTATTCTTACCGCCTCACCTTTGTCCCTACTCCTCATAGGAAGCATGTGACACACTGTGCTGCAGTCACACATGCTGTTGTCCCGTCTCTGGTCAACTGGAAGTTCCTGTGGACAACAAATGAGTCACATTCATCACTCTGAAATAAGGCAGCATCTAGCCCATGGTAAGCACTCAACACACACATTTTGAATGGAAATGATTTGAAGGGGAAAACTTGCATAGGGCAAAAACTGAAAATATATTCTCGATCAAAACTATATGAACCTCATTTCTTTTGGAAGCTATCTTGAGATTCAGTTTTTTAGCACCTTCTTTGTGACACATGGCAATACTCACTAGGATGCAGAGATGAATCATAGCTCATGATTAAAGGAACATAGAGCTGAGTGAAGGAAACTTTTTTAAAATTTTTATTAAGGAGTTGAGTTATTGTATGCATATATCATATATGCATATATAAATGCATATATAATAACATAAATGCATATATAATAACAATATGATATGCATTTGTTCTTAAACCAGAATCATCCCCACATCACCCATACCCCAGTCTCTTGATTCTTCTATGTTTCATTCCTACAAGCCATATATATGCTTAGATTGTGAATTTTTCAAAATTAAATGACAGTCTATGTATTATTTGAATTCTCAAGGGGGTAAATAGTATGCTATGGTATTGATTGTCTCCCTAGATTTCTCCTTATCCTCCCTCTGTCTCCCCTTCCCCTGCCTATCCCTGCCCGCCTCTTCTTCCCACATATCTATGCTTGCCTTAGATTATGTGTTGCTACACTTTAACTGGGTCTAATACATGAGTTTGACAACCTTTTACCCGTGCCTGGGTTTTACTGTAGTAAAGGAAACTTTTGAATAAAACTCCAAAATACAGTGTGGTAAGTAGCAAATTAGAATTGAGAAAAGGATGAACTTTATGGGAACCCCAAAGACGAATGGCCTAATCCATCCAAGGATTGAGACAGAGGTAGTGGGTGGTCAGGGGTAGTGACAGCAGAACCCACATCAGAACACTAAGCCTCCCCACTCCCCTTTAGAGGTGACTGCTAACACACATGCCTAAATTGTTGATCTCAGCTCTCCCCACAATGTTTATTTGAACAATTCAGCATTTTACTGAGTAGCAGGTGATTAAGCATGAATTTACTGAGAAGGGATCAGTAGGTGGCACGGTTAGAAAACAGCCATGGCCTGTAGTCAGTGGTTACCCCTACCAGGATTGAGATCTGAAAGACAGCAGGAGGGATCATTAAAATGCATTTGCAACAGATTGGAATGTGAATCCAGGAAGTACAAGACACAGGGCAGGGATCCTCCACTGTGGGCTACTGGGAAGCAGCCCAGTTCTCTAGAAGAGCTCCTCAGGACACTGTTTCTGCAGGCTCTGGACACTGGAGATGAAACTCTTCATGCTTGCCATCTTGGACTCTGTCCAGTTTAGTAGGCAAACACACCGAGTGGCCATGACCCCTCCTTCCACCTCTATCCAAGTGTGCTGATCTGCTAAAGCTGCCATGACCAAGTGCCACAGACTGGCTGAAATCAGAAATTTATTTTTCCACAGTTCTGGAGACTGGAAAACTACTGTCACCTACTGAAGGTGTCAGTAGGATTGCTTTCTTCTGTGACCTCTCTCTTTGGCTTGGATATAACTGCTTTCTCCCTGTGTGTTCATATGGTATTTCCTCCACACTCATCCATGTCCTAAGCTCTTCGTATAAGGACACAGATCACATTTAATAGCTAATGGCCTCAATTTATATCGGTTACCATTTTAAAGGCCCTATCTTGTTTTTAGGTATTGTGGATAAGGACTTCAACACAAAAATTCAGAGAGGGCACAATTCAGTCCCAAATACCCAGAATAAGTTCTGTGATTAGGAGCACTTTTCATCTGTGTTAGACTGAGATTTTGCTTTTAATGAGTGCTATTGTTTGAATATAGTGTGTGTGTCCCCCAAAGGTCCATCTATTCTGGGCTTGGTTACAAAGTGTTGCTATTGGGAAGTGGTGAAATCTTGGGAGGATACAACCCAGTGGGAGGTCCCCAGTGTCACTGGGGACATGCCCTCAAAGGGGATTGTAGAATTTAGCCCATCCTCTCTCCCTCTACTTTAGTTAGAGATGTGAACATTTTGCTGACATGTATTCCCACTATGATGTGCTACCCACCACTGCCTTCCGCAGAGCTGAAACAAAGCAGATGCCATACCTTTGAACCTCCAAACTGAGTTTAATAAACCTTCTCTCTTTATAAGCTAAGTTGTCTCAGGTATTTTGTTGCAGTAACATGAAGCTGTCTGATTCAGCAAGGAATCTCTGAATTCTGAGTGGATAATCATCTCCCTAAGGTGTTTTGACATCACTTCAGAAGAGATGGAAATGGTTTCTCAGATAACTAACAGGGCCCCAAGGAAGGCACAGGTAGATGGACCTTAATACTGTTATGTGGAGAAGAAGAAAGGCCGCCATCTGGAAGTATTTCTAGGTAAGCATTTTTGATAATTGGCAGGGAGATTTTAGAAAAAGAGATCTGGACCTCTAGGCCTATGGGAATCATAGTGATTTTGTTTCTCATTTTTAATACTTTCATACCTAATTCAGTATTTATAACTTTGCATTCTTTTTCTTCAGCTTCAGACTCATACAAAAAAATGGATCTTCTCTATTTGAAGAAGATCAAGCACACTGATTAGTTCTTTATATCTTGGACACTGAAGTATCCACAAATTTAGGATGGAACTCCACAGCTGCTCATGCTAAAGACTGAAGCAGGAAAGAGCCAAGACAGAAAAACTCAGGTAAAATGTGTTCTATCCATAGAATTCCACAAGATCGAATGGACGAAACTTGTGTATTAATGCAGTCCACCCTTCATGGAACTTACTCAAATTTCCATTGTTCAGTCTTAGCTTACTTCCCATGTTAAAATACCCTACCACAGAGAGGGGAGAAATAAAACTTTCAGCAGCAAATAGTTAAAAAGTCTATAGATTGATTGTAAAGTGATCTTTAACAGAAACTAAGAGACTTTTTTTCTCAGCAAATTATTTCCATCTCACCCAAGCCATATTTTACAAAGAAATCAAGGTGAGACACAGGACCACAGAACTTGTGTTCACCAAACCAGGTGTCACACATACCAGTTGACAATCCAGCTGCTCCACTACAACATATACCATACAAACTCCCAAGCTTAAAGCTCAAGGTCCATAAGATTTGTACAACAAAAAATGTAACACCTAAGACAATGCTGGATGTACCCAAAATCTGACTCTTGTGTTATTTTGGTCTCTAAATGTCAGTCTACTAAGTACAGCTCAATTATTCCTGAATAATGAACTTATATTTTGGGTTTTAATGTGTGATAATTAGACCTCTCTCACACAGTTTAGGTTGAAAGTAGTTGAGAATTAGACATGGATAACTTCTAAAAGATGAAAACCAAATTTCAGATCTATTTAAAATCACTAGATAGGAGGCTATGAACCAAGTAAGGAGTCTCAATGAACTTCTTTAAATTTTCTTCAATTTTCAGTTTACTCATTAGGTGAAAAAGCAATTGCAGACATGCCCAATTGGCCAGAATTTGCCCTGGTAATCTGATAACAGAACAAAAACAGAATTCAGAGGTATCTTCTATGGATAGTCAGATGTGAAAGACACATAATCTAGAAGGAACTGAACTAAACTTCCTGCTTCTAAACTTATCCATTAGACAAGTCACATCTGTACCTATGGGAAGAAGAGAAGAGAGTCAGGGCAAAAGAGACCAGGAGAGTCCTCCCACCAGAGCATGGAAAAGAAAAGCACAGGGTGTAGGCTGCCACCTGACAGTACTGGCAACTACTAGCTCATGTCACTGAAGGATTTCAATCTTTAGATCAAGCAACAACAACACTTCAAAAAATATATCCACAGAAAATACTCAGAGATGCAAACAATTATATCTATTTTCATTTTTTTTGAAGAGAGAGGAACAGTGAGAGAGAGAGAGAGAATCAATTTTATTTAGCTTTTCATGTGGCCTTTGTTGCTCAGACATTTCATTGCATATGTGGTGCTGGAGTTTGAACCTGCATCCCTGTGCCTTTGAGGCAAGCACCGAAACCTCTGAGCCACCTCTCCAGCCCCATACAAACTTCATTTTTAACATTAGGACAGGAAACAAATCTGAACAATAAAGCAAAAGAATAGTACATTTCCAATAAAATGTTTATAAATATTCGTAATGAAATAAAAAGATACGCTGTAATGAGGAATTTCAGAAAGGCAACAAAATTGTATAAGGACGTATTCCCAACATGTTTCTTAACGTTTTCCACAATCTTTACCCAGTTTTCACATGTTGCTCTGAAAATTGAATAAGGCATAATTGTTATACATAGTGGTGGGATCATTGTGGCATATTCATAATGCACATAACATATTTTGATCAATTTCATTCCCCAGTATCTCCCTCAACCTCTCCTCCTCCCTCCTCTTGCCTCCTTAATCTTTTTTTTCTTTTTTTTTTGGAGTCAGATTCATTTTTATTTTTGAGAACCAGGAAGAACACTGGTGAAACAGACTCTGCCCACCTTGGTTTAAATGGCCACATTGATGCATCGCTGAACCCTACAGAGCTCATGGTATTTTGAGAAAGTAAGTCACAAGTGGATTGTCACTGTCTTGAAAATCAAGCAGCAATGTCCTTCATAAAGTACAGACTGCTCTGTGAGGGGCTGGCCTGCTCATGGGGCTCTGGGTGTATCCAGAGATGTCAAAGGCCGTTCCCCTTCAGGAAGTAGCTCTGGGCTCTGCCTGCAACCTGGCTGCCCCTCTCCTGAACCTGAACTCAGTTCTCCCTGTCTACTTCCACGGAAACCCCAGCATGGCAAGCCCAGGGCCCAGGTAATAATATGCTATGTTCTCCCCTTAGAAACCAAATCCTGTGAAGCCCAGCCGTCTTCAGGCCTGTGCGTCAAAGGATTATCTTTCTCCTACAGGTACCTAAAGCTCAGTCCAGAGGGACAAAAATGTTCTCTGATACATGTCAGTTAAGTGGCCTCAAACAATCCCTGCCTGAAATATTAAGTACCAACACCAGTCAAATCTGTTCCTGCAGGTCTGCTCATGATTGAGACCTGCCAGCCTGTGTCCCAGCCCTCCAGGGGAGGGAAGTGGAATCCTCGCCTTCTCTCCTGTTCTTAGGAAAGCTGGGAGAAGTAGGTTAAGAGAAGAAGTTGCAGCAAAATAATGGTGCCACCTGCGTTTAAGGTATTGCAAAATATCAAGAGATTGCGTGAAGGCATCTCATAGAGGAGTGACAAGAAATATGATTTAAAGATCATGATTAAGGCAATTCAATAACGCAAGACAGATAAATCAAAACAAAAAGACTTCAGGGGAGAGGAAAATATTTGAAAATAGAATAAATGACATTTCACTAACAGTTGCCTTGGTTTTTAAAGAGAAAGGTTTAGAAGTCAGATCTTGAAAAATGGTTTCTTTAATCTGCCATAATGGTCTTCCTTCTGTTTTCATAAGATTCACTTTTCATAAAATAGATTTTTAAGAATTGTAGGTGATTTTTGTCTTACATTATTAAGTATTTTCCAAATGTTCTACAAAAAATATATCATTAATATGATCAGGAAAAGGATTTTCTCCCTATTCCCCCAGTTTTTCAATCTACTATGTTTATTATATATACTAATAAAATAAAATAATTTCATATGTAGACATTATTCTTTAATCACAAATTAAACAAAAATCAATCTTTTAAAACTGTATTTTATGATTTTTAACGATTATGAGCAATTTTTATGTTATACAATTTCCTAAATGTTCTACAAGAGAAGTCTCTTTCATTCCAAATTCTCCATTTTATTCAATCCATTATGTTCATTACACATACTAATTTAATAAAATTTTAAAAAGAATTTCATATTTAATAGCATATTTAGATATCATTTTAAACAACAAACAAATCTTGGAAACTTCTAAAGTATATTACCATAATAGATAAAAATTAATAGTCATATCTATATGAATATCCCCAATCTTTTCCCAACATCAGTGAGAAAATATATATATAAAGAGGGCATGGATATCTAAAATACCTATTAACTCTAGAAAACCTAATCAATGATCAAATAAATTTTCTTTGAAGAATACAATGACATCAATCTTTAATTATTCACGATTAGAGAATGCCAGATAAAATACAAAATAACCAATCAATAATAAATAAAGCCAGGGCCTCATGCATGCAGGCAAGCACTCTACCGCTGAGCTACACCCCCAACACACAATATTATTATTTTAGTCATAAACAATAATTTTGAGAGGATACATGCAATATTTGGAGCACACTTATGCTAGAATTTTTTTCTTGTTTATCTCAAATACCCATTTAACTGGCCATCTTGTATTTTTATTTGCTTAATCTGAACCCTGTTCAGGACGTACTTTGGAAAAGCTACATTCTCTGCTCTGAATTGTTCCAGGGGCTGGAACAATTGAATTAACTAGAAACCAGTTCATCAAGCTAAAACTAGAGCTTCTAATTCAGAGGGAAGCACTTCCAGGGAGGATACTTAGGGAAACGCTGGCTTGTAAAACTTGCTGTATTCACTGCACTGTGATTTCATTTGCAGACCTCTCCCTGTTCACAGCCCTTTTGTACTATCTCAGATAAAACAAGAGCAGCAGGAAATCCAAGTGCCCTTATTTCTGGACTAATACTAAATTAAATATGTAGGAGCCCTGCCATCCTCCCTAACTCAAAGTGTAGTCACAGTTATACCAGTGCACCAAATGGAAAACGGGTGAGAGATAGTAGGAAAGCCGCTTTCCATAAAAAGGGAAAGAGCTAGAGACAAGGTCTTTGGCTGGAGATGCTCTTTGCAGGGACCAGAAAGAAGAGGAAGAGGCAGATGGTGTTCAGAAAGTAGACCATGCAGAACATGACAAGCCTATTTTTACTCAAAGTACAGGAACATTTGCTGAAGGATTTGGGGAAGAGAAATGACAACATTTATGTCATGAAAGAAGCACTCTGGTTGCTATATGAAGAAGAGTATCATCAATAGAGGGCAGCATTAAAATTAAGAATTTGAGAGACCAAGGTAATAATGGATTGAAGTAAGATAACAGCAACAATAGTAAAGTATTGATGGGATCCTGGTCATATTCTGAAGGCAGAGTTGACACAATTGGTGTACATATTTGATACAGTGCATGAAAAAACTGGGTTGTGGAGGTTGACTTCAAGGTTTTGACATGAGAGACTAAGGAATAGAGGTGCCTTTACTGAAGTGAGAAAGATTGGAGAAGAAGCAGATTTGGGGGTAGAGATGAGCATTAAACATCATGTATTCTGTGTTCAGTTTAATAATTTCACTTGCTCATCCAATGTCTATGTGTTAATATTGTACAAGAAATTGGATCTATGAGTTTGGAATTAAAAGACAGAGTTTGGGCCTGAAAATATATGGATGGCATTTAAAGCCAGCCTCATATATTCACACAGGGAGAGAAGATAGAAAGAGAGAAGATGGGTCCTTTGAAAGACATCGATCAGGTAAAGGGTCTTGGAAAAGAGACATAAAAGGACACCAGTGTTTGAAAAAAATCAAGAGTAAGTGCCCAAGAAACCAATGAAAAAATGTCCAAGGAAGAGTAAACCTCTTTGCCAAACCCCGCAGTCATGTGAATAAGATGGGACTGAATACTGCTCAGCATTATCCCAGTAGAAATGGTAACTTCACTTCACTTATTTGACAGATTTCTTTTGAAATGTACTGTCAGTCAATCACGGCACTAGGGACCAGGGAATACAGATCAGGGAGCTATGCCCCATCCCAGCATGGTGGATAGCCTAGTGGAGAAAGTGACAATAGCAGTGTGGTTAGTTCCTGCTGTTCCAGCACTAAAATGCTGAGTCAAGCTGATAACTGCCATCATGGTGACTCTGCAGCTGCCCTGTGCACAGTGAGGATGCATGCCACCATTGTCCAACAGTCTGAAATCTAAACTACCAGCCCGATGAAGACTGCTTGCAAACCAGAAATGACCATCCTTCACTCTGCATCTTAATTTTCACAGTATCATTTGCTCTCAAAAGCTATTTGCATTTGTATCTGTACATATAATTGGCATTACCTGCAAAGCCCATATCATCCCTGTGCATTTTTAGCACATGTCTTCTTAGTGTCATACTTTGCAATACCATATTCTTAGTTATATGTCCCTTGTGCTTATACCCTGTGGAAATCTTGTTTACCATCCACTTTACCCAGTCTGGCTTCTCAGAGAAATTTCCTTACCTATCTAGGTTAAGTATCTCTAAATGTTTTGTGGCTTTATGTTTCCATTCAACCAGCCCATAGCAAAACTCAAGAAGCAGAAAACTCAGAGAAATGATTGATAGTCACTAATAAGCTCCATTCTCATCTTCTCTAACTGCTTTTTTTTTCTGATGCAGCCAAAAAAAATGCATGTTTTCCTAAAGACAACAAAAATCAAATGGCTTTGAAAATCTTTAAGAAATTGAAAGGTACTGTTTCCATCAACGGAATACCTCTGCTAACAATTTACAAATCAAGCCTGTTCTGAGAAGCTCAGAGTCTGGGTTCTCCATTGACACAAACATGCCAGTTTGCTCCTTCTTCCACATGAGCATGAGGTGGGAAAGGATTTTTAATTTACATTGGGTATCACTCCATCTTGTGAGAAGACAGCTTCCAAGCTCAAAGGACTCTCCTGGGCTACCTTCCATTCCCAGAAGTCACAGTTGGGTTGATCTACTGACTATCTTCATCAAGAGGGAGAGTTCACTGCTGTGCCCCCTGAAAGGACCACTAGCCACCTTCAGCACAGTGCTGGGGTAGGGAATGGTCAAGAGCCAGAAAGTTATGCTGAAACTAAAGCTGAATCTTACCAGAAGAATGGAGAGAAGCCTTGGGCAAGGGCTGGTATGAGCAGGAACTCCCTGATCTACAGAAGAGGATTTGAACCTGCCTGCCTTCTAGGAAATGGGTGATACAATGTGAACAGAAATGCTGCAGAAATTATAACAACCTCAATAAAAAGCCCCTACTTTGTGAGCTCTAGGTACAAAGGAATGTCAGTCTTAGGGGATTCTTCTAAAACCATGAACAAAAAAATATGATTTGAAAGTCATGATTTTTTAAATGAAGCATTTAAACAATGTATTTGGGCACCAAGCAGACATGTGACTGAAGAGAAAGAAGCATGTTGGGAGTATCAGTTTGTTTATTTAATACCACTCCTTCTGCATAGCAGAGTTCCTCTCTTCATAAAAGCCCTTTCGAGTCAATGTGTTTAGCCTCAACTTTAAGGAGGTATTTAAATTAGCACATGATTCTCAGTTCTTTCTTCCCAGAGAAGTCCCACGGAGTAACTTTCCAAATATTGCTTTTGTCTGGGCCAAATCAACTAGCCATGCCAGAAAGACATTACTGCAAAGTTGCATTATAAGACAGTACCATCATAACAAAATGGTGAAAACCAGAGCAGTTTTTATTAATAACAGCACAACCTAATTTCATTGGTTTTAATTTACCATTTTCACATTTTACTATGACATTATCCAGATATAAACTGTTATGATGAGAAACCATTCACTAGGGAACAAAAAAAGTTACAACTCTGCTTTTAAAAAAAAGACTTTGCATATATCAGTGAAGGACACACTAATAAAGATTGGTCTGGAACATTTCTCTTTATGACGATTGACTTATCAGCAATAGTCCCTGCAGCAGAGTTGGAAATTACATAATTGCCAGAAACTGTAGATATTTGACTTGGCAAGAGCCCTAGGTTTATCCAATTTATTTTTGTAAGAATTGGGGCCCCGTGGATATTTAGAAATGTTTCATGAAAGAACAGTAGAATATAAATGAAACAAGCAAAAATCCCTTTTCAAAGGCTGCCTTTAACTCCATCGTCACTGTTGTGATAACACAAATAAACCAAAGACAAACCTTTGGTGATGGTGTTGGGCAAAAACACTGCTCTAAATTAAAGCATTATGGGCAACTAACATCTGGACAATTTCTCCCTCTTTAAAATTATCCCTGTCCATTCTCTGGGCACTATTTTTCAGTGGGTGCTATGGAATGTGACACTAAGCCTCAGAACACTTCACGGTGACAAAGCACACAAGACATGAAGGGTGTGCTCGTGAGCCAGCATGTCCTAACCTCTGTGGGCACTCTGGGAGAAGTCCATCTATTGTCTAAGAAGGAGACAAGTGTTGTGCTAAGACACACTTTTGTAGATTGTATTTCAATAAGGAGCAATGCCTTCAGTTTTAAATTTCTAAAGGTCATGCTCCAAAACAGATATTATGGTTCTGCAAAGCACTCTGGGAAATTCAGAGAAATGTAGATTCTCAAAAGCCTAAAATTTTATGTGAAAAAGAATAAACTTGTCTATATTTATTAGTTATGTAGTTAAGTTTAAAAATATATTCATCAACAAGGATATGCTGGCATTCACAATAACAGGAATTTCATATACCAAGCTCTATGTGAAGATATAGCTTCTGCCACCAATAAACCCTGTTGTAGTCTGGAGGCAGATGGATGTGTTAAAGGTCATTTAATTGCATTAAGATAAAAAATGCAAGCAGGAAAAGTACAATAGCTGAAGTTCACCAGAAGAGGGCAAGATTTAAATCTTCTTGGAAAGTGCAGGTGATGACTGAACTGCAATTTGAGGAGCAGTAGGGTAGACCAGGTATGGAATACCAAAGATTGACTAGGACACTGACAAGAGGATGAAGGATAATAAGCCAGGTGAAGAGAAGAAAATAAAAAACTGCATAGGCACACACAAAAAGTGTGTTGGTTATTCAGAAATGATGTGGTCAAAGCAAAGGCAAGGAGGAGAAACAAAAGAAAGACAGGTATTGTTAACTAAGGCACATCCACATGACGAGAAGCTACATAATATTTTTAAATAGGGGGGCTGCAGTGTCAAATTTTAAAAATTTAGTCTGGTATGTATGTCAAGGTAAGAAACTGGGGCAATACACTTTAGAAACAGAGAGATAAGGAAGAAGTTGTTTTCTTTAGCAAAACTATATTGTGCAGTGTTATGGGTTAGCAACTTAAAACTATCTTATATGTAATTTTAAAGTTGGGGAGTAAATACACTGAGCAAAGCCCGAAGAAATTTACAATACAGAAAGGGAGGACATTAGAATAAACCCTGCATAGTTGGGTTGGAATTGGAGATAACAGTATAAATCCATGGTGTTTAATATCATAGACAGGTGAGTAGATAACAGAGACATGGAAATAATCATGTGTGTGTACACAGACACTCCAGCCAACGGGAGGACCTAGAAACAAGGACATAATAAGAAGCAACAAGAACACTCACACTATGTATCAGTTTCTAAATACTGTTGTTCACTAAAAGGAAATAGATCTCTGGAGAAATGGCTGACTTCAGAAATGAAAAAGAGCAAGGGCAATATAAGCCCAGAGGATGTTATCATTGTAGAAAACAAGAAAGAGCAGAAAGAAAGATGGGGGAATTTCAAAAGCACACTGGAACTCACTTGGAAGAGCTTCCAGAGAACTAAGATGGGACAAGTTGAACATTAAAATAAATAATGATAACAATGAGTAAAGTAACTATCTATGAACCCATACAAACTAAATAAGTGCAGGCAAAGAAAAAGTACTTTTCTTAAAGTTGAATGCTACCTAGTGAACACAGAAGGAATAATGAAGTTATAAATCCAGCAATGGAGATTAAATGTAGAGTCAAAGTTTGTGAGAACTGAGTATTTACAGTCTATCATCATTCCATATGACCTTCATAGGGACAGCTAGGGACTTTATAACAGAGAACAAAGATTCAACTAAGTCATCCAACTTATAATATGGGGACAAGCTGATGTCATGATCCTCCTACTGAGATTCTCTGTATAGGACACAGCATCACTTCAGTGGCATTTCCTGCCCCAAACGCATAGTCTTAGTCTAACAATAAGAAACTGTTAGATAAACCCAAAAATAAAAGACAATGCAAAAAGAATTGCCTTATGATTTTCAAAAAGTCAAAACCCAAAAGGAGAAACTGCAGAATTATACCAGAAAAGGAAGACTAAGGAGACATGGCAACATATAATCCTGGATTTAATGCTGACAGAGAAAATAAAGAACATTATATAGAGGTTTGCCAAATGTGAATACAGACCATGGTTTACATTAAAATATTATATTAGTATTAAATTTCCTGTTTGAGAGAGCAGCACTGCGGAAATGAAGGGGGAACATCCTGGTTAATAAAAATACAGTGCATATTTGAGGGTCAAGGGGCATGGTATCTCCAGCTTATTATAACTGTATAGAAAATCAATTTATCCATCTTATTTATCTACCTTTCTATATGGATATACAGAGATTTAATGGGATAAAATATAAGCAATTAATGAATCTGGGTAAAGAAAATTTAAGAGTTCCTTTTACTTTCATCTGTAAATTTAAAATTGTATTGAAATCAATTATAGCATGGATTTACAGAAAAACATAATTGCTGCATTTAAGAATCCACAGTCTAGCAGAGAGAAAGACATTTAAAAAAATACATGGAACACCTTGTATCAGCACAAACTTTTTGTATATTTTTATTAAGGAGTTGTTAATGTGCAATCATAAATGCATATAAAGTAAAAATATGATATGCATTTGTTCCTAAACCACAGTTAAACCCACATTGCCCACACCCCAGTCTCTTGTTCTTTTGTATTTCACCCCTACAACTGATTGTTTAAACTGTGAATTTTCCAGAATTAAATGATTGCATAAGGATTATTTGGCTTCTGGCAGGGGGGTGTTGGTAAAGAGCACCATACTACATTGTTGATTGTCTCCCTAGATCCCTCCACACTTTCCCTCTCCCATTCCTCCCACCTTTCTTCTCTCCCCATCCTACATCTTTATAGTTCCTATAGATTATATGTTGCTATGCCTGTGCTGGGTCTAATACATGAGTGTGACAATCTTTCTCCCAAGCCTGGGTTTTACTGTAACTTCCACAAATGAGGAAAAACATTTGACCCTTGAGTTTATGAGTTTGGCTAACTTTACTCAGCATGATTTCTTCCATTGCCATCCATTTACCTTCAAAGACTGCAATATCTTTGATTCTAAAAGCTGTGTAGAACTCCATGGCATATATATGTACCACAGCTTTTGGATCCATTCTTCCAGTGAGGGGCATCTGGGTTGATTTTATCATTTAGCTGTGGTAAAGTTGAGCTGCTATGAACAGATTTTGCTGTGTTGCTGTAATGTGCTGATTCTAACTCCTCTGAGAAAATATACAGAAGAAGGATAGCTAGTTCAACCCTACTTAAAAAAAATAAAGAAAGAGGGACAGTGAGATAGAGAAAAACAGAGAATCAATTTTTTATTTAGTTTTTCATGTGGCTTTCGTTGCTCCAACACTTAGTTGTGTCTGTGGAGCTGGGGTTCAAACCTGCGTCCTTGAACATGCCAGGCAAGGGCTTTAACCCTGAGCCTCTGCTCCAGCCCCTCAACCCTAATTTTTTGTGTACTCTCCATACTGCTTTCCAGAGCAGCTGTAACAGTCTGCAGTTCCAGCAGCAGTGAGCTAGTGTTCCTATCTCCCCTCAACCCCTCCAGCATCTGTTATTATTTATGTTCTTCATATTTGCTAATCTGACTGGATGAGGTGAAATCTTAATGTAGTTTTGATTTGCATTTCTCTGATTACTAGTGATTTAGAGCACTTTCTTGAGTATTCATTGGCTTGCTCAATTTCCTCCGTTGAGAAGTTTCTGCTTAGCTCTCTGGCACATGTACTGATTGGATTGTTTGTGTTTTTGATATTAAGTGTTTTGACTTCTCTGTAAATTTTCAATATTAGTTCCCTGTCAGAGGAATCACAGGCCATGATTACGGCCCTTTCTGTAGGTTCTTTCTAGATTGTTTTGCCCAATTCCTTGGCTGAGCAAAAGCTTTTCAATTTAATGGCATCCCACTCCTTGATTCCTGACTTTAATTATTTCACTTTGGGAATCTTATTGAGAAATTCATTGCATACTCCCGTGTCTGCATGGACTTTTACTCTCACCAAAATGGTGGCCCAAACAAGAAGTTGTCACCTTCATCTTTGCTTGGGCAAGTCAGCACACCTAGTACAAAGTCCATACTAGGAGAGTTGAGGACAGGGATAGGAAATGATGGAGAAGAGGGGACAGATTCAAGATATCAGGAGTCAACAGAAATCAGTGACCAAATAGGTGGCAAGATGGTGGCTTGGGAGAGGCTTCACATGACTCTCCTGCTGCTGCTCAGCTAACAGAGCCCACTGGGATAAGAAAAAGAGGACAGGGAAACAATTTTGGAAGGACAGAGTGAGTCCAGCTTTGGACATATCTGCAGTCGTTGGGGTAGCACTCATGCCTATTTTCTTAGCATATTCTCTGTTTTGCCATAATGTGTGCTAATCAATAACAGGAAATTTTGACTGAAAGTTGGAAAAATTCAAATAGGCACAATTTCATTTGAGCCCAAAGCTGGTGGTGACAGCATTGTAGGGTCTAATTTTCCGGTCCTAGAAAGTGCCTCTTCAAACTCTTGTTTGAGAGGTGGTCAACTCTCATGTATTAAACACAGAAAGTCTGTCTAATTGGAGGACACAATATTTAACCCTCATTGTTTTATTTCTTCAGCAAACATTTATTTTAAACAATGTACTAGGCACTGGGAATAAACAGATGAATAATGCATAGGTCCCCAAGACTATCACAGACTAGTGGAAAAAATATGAAAACACATGGCTATAACCCAGCATGCTTAGTGCTTAGGAAAGAGAATGTGCAGGGAGCCACTAGAGGGAATGCATTATGACACTGGCTATGTGACAGGGATGCATGGCTAGTTTTGAAGGGTATAAAGAAAATCAACCAAGGGCTGGAGCGGTGGCTCAGTGGTTGTGGTGCTTGCTTGGCATGCGCAAGTACGTGGGTTCAAACCCCAGCACCCACGTACACAGCTAAGTGTCAGAGCAGCAAAAGCCATGTGAAAAATTCAATGAAAATTGATTCTCTCTCTCTCTCTCTCTCTCACACTGTCCTTCTCTCTTAAAAAAAGAAAAGAAAAAAGAAAATCAATCCAGAGAACCAAGGGTTGAATGTCTTCACTCATCTGTGGAGGCTGGCACTAGACCCTGGCCAATTTGAAAGGAGGTCAACTCTCATGTATTAAACTCAGAAAAGGTGTAGTGACACACAACCTAAGGCATTCGTAGTGATGTACTGGAAAGGAGAGGGGAGAGTGTCAGGGTGGGGATGGATAAGGGTGGGAAATTAGGGGGGCTCTAGAGGGTAAATCTAATTTTCAGAATATATACTGTTTCATTGGAAGCATTTTTGATTGTTCAACAAATAAATTGTTAAAAAGAAAAGAAAAG
>PVKS010002629.1:0-115316 GCA_004027875.1 Aplodontia rufa | reverse complement strand
TCTTTAAGAGGACACAAGGAGGACTAATCATAAATGAAAAACCTCGGAAATTGGACTATGTTAAAATTAAAACTTCTGTTCATCTAAAGGTAACGAGAAGGAAAAGGCAAAATACAAAAATGGAAGATGATGTTTGCAAAACGTATCCAACAGTGTGCTCATATCTATAATATATAAAGAACTCCTAAAATTCAAGAACAAAGAATTCTTCATTTTTTTAATTGCAATACTGGGAATTGAACCTGAGGGTGCTCTACCACTGAGCTACCTACATTCCCAGCCCTTTTTATTTATTTGGAGACAGATCTTCCTAAGTAGAACTTGAAACCCTCCTGCCTCAGCCTCTCAAGCTGTTGGGATTAAGGCGTAGGCCCCAGCACCCCACTAAAATAATCAGTTTTAAAAATGGAGAAAAGACAAGCAGACTCTTTCACAAAGAGAATATCCAAATAGCCAATAAACAATATAAACTGTACAATCACTAGTAACTATGGAAATGCATATTAAACCTTTGTGTGCATGTCTGCCGAGAATTGAACCCTGGGCCTCTGGTATGCTAAGCATTAGCCCTACCACTGAGCTACACCCCCAGCTCTAAAAGTGAATATTAACATAACAGATAGCACTACAAACCTAGCAGAGCAACTGATGATACCAATTATGGGGAGACTGTTGAATAACTGGAGTACTTTCCCACACATTGACAGGGGTGTACTTTGGTAAAACCGTGTTAGGTAATGCCTTCTACTAAATCTGAATGTAAGGATACCTATTACCTGATAATGCTGATAGGTTCTATCCAAGAGAAATGTGTATGTAAATGCACCACAACATGTGCAGAAAATGTTTGAAGTTATTTAAAACTCGGAACTAAACATAATCCATATATTTTTTGAGGTACTGGGGACCAAACCCAGGGCCCTGGGACATGTTAGGCAAGTGCTATACACCCCATCCTCTCCAAATATTTAAAACAGAACAGATAAATACATTGTGGTAGATTTGTTTCATGAAATATACAACAATGGTAATAAATTATGATTATTTATAGCCACTGGAATGAATCTTACACATATAATATTAATTTTTAAAAAGCCAGACACATGGTGGTTCATGTCTATCATCCAATGACTCAGGTAGCTAAGGCCAGGAGGATTGCAAGTTTGAGACCAGCCTCTGCAACTTAGCAAAACCCTGTCTGAAAATAAAGGGACTGAGGAGGCAGCTTAGGGTTCAGTTCCCATACACACACACTCTCTCTCCAGACACAAAAGAATTCATCTGTAAATACCATTTAATCCCCCAAACCAAATCCTTGTGTTTGATATTAAATCATGGTTCCCTGGGAGGAAGGAATATGTAGTGATTGCCAGGGTGCACAGAGGACCTCTGAGATGCTGGAGTGATAGTTCTTGACTTGGATGATGGTTTCATGGTTATGTAAATTTAAGGTATTCCTCTGCATTTTATTTTAATATTTATTTGGTACTTGGGATTAAACCAAAGGGCACTTAACCCACTGAGCCATATCCCCGAGTCCTTTTTATGTTTAATTTTGAGACAGTCTCGCTAAGTTGCTGAGGTTGGCTTCGAACTTGTGATCCTCCTGCATAGGCCTTCCAAGCCACTGGATTACAGGCATGCGATACCATGCCCAGCTAATATTTTTTAATTGATAGTTGGACCCCATCCCCAGGGATTCTGATGTAACTGGCTGGGGTGGATCACAGGCAGCAGTATATTAAAAAAAAACAAAAACAAACAAAAAAACTACCTCCAGATGCTTATAATATACAGACAGAATTATCATCATAATGTGTTTTTATTAAGAATAGTTCATGATCACTGTTAAAAAATTGAAAACTAGGGAAATGTGTAAAGAAAAAATAATAATTTAAAATATACCCACAAAGATACCTGTTCGTTATACCCCTTATTTTTTCAAGTGACCAGGTTCTGAATGGTACGTATCGCACCCCTCCTTCTGCCTGGTTCATGCTATGGGCATGTGGGAGGTGAGGACTAGTGAGGCATCATCCTGCTGTAGCTTTCTGGAAACTCAGGAAGTTATGCCACTTAAAACTGTTCCTGAAATGCCAAGTCTACTTCCTGAGGAAGAGGTCAGAAGGAGGCTGCAGCTTAGTTTTTGGTCCTGATCATTACATATTCTTTTGTGGGCTGTTTAAATTTCTGAATTGCTAAGGTTGGAATAAGTCTGAGGTACAGTTTAACTATTTAAGATCAAAGGCCATCTGTTACGCTGTCATAGGAGAAATCTCACATGCACTGATTGCCTAATCTATCTGCCTTCTAGTACCTACTGCCACAAAAGAACTATTTCATTTCTCATTTATACTAGAATAACTGCTTTTAGGTTCATCATCATTAGATTGGTTGAATAATTATGGTACATACAAAGAATACTAAAATAACTTCTAAAATAGTAAAACTAAGAATTATCAATGTTGATAGGGAAAGGTCTAAGATCTATTAAATGGGCTATGCCAAACATGTATCTTTTTTTCCCTCACACACATGGAAATGCGCATGCTGATATCTGCCTAATTCATAAGATAGTTGATTCTCTGTATCCATGGAGTCAACCAATTGCCAATGATTTTCCATTTTCATTTGAAAAAATTGCACCTATCCTGAACATGTACAGACTTTTCTTGGCATTCCCTAATAAGTACAGTATAACAACTATTTGTATAGCATTCACATTGTGTTTATAAACAGACTGCAGTTGATTTAAATTGTACAGAAGGATGTGCATAGGTTATATGCAAATACTACACCATTTTATGTAAGGGATGTGAACATGTACACATTTGGTATTTGGGGGGTTCTGTACTCTTCCTTTGTAGATGCTGAGGAACAAGTACATACCAAACAGTGGTAATTTAGCACAGTGTATTATGTTTTGTACATTCAAAAAATAAAGATTGTATATAGTATCTAAAATTATTACTTTTTTTTTAAAAAAGATGAGACTTAGACTTTCTTTCTTTCTTTTTTTTTTTTTTTTAGAGGAACAACTTTATTGAGTTTTTCACATGGCCTTAGTTGCTCCAACACTCAGTTGTGTACGTGGTGCTGGGGTTTGAACCCGGGTCCTTGTGCTTGCCAGGCAAGCACTGAAACCGAAGAGCCACCGCTCCAGCCCATAAATTATTACTGTTTTAAGGGAAAAACAAATGACAATGCTGGACATTGAGCCAAGCCATTTTTTTAAAGGGGTGGAAATATGGAATGGATTTGACAAATATTACATAGTACAGGTATAAATATACCACAGTGAATTCCACCTTTATGTATATCTCTAAGGCAGCAATTACAAATATATAAATAAATAGAAGGAAGACTGGTAAAGTAGAAGGGAAATAAGGGGAGGGAGGAGAGGAGTGAGAGGAGGTTCTAGGGACTAAAATGGAGCAAATGAAATTCCATGCATGTTTGATTATGTCAAAATGAACCCAACTATTATATATAACTACAGTACACTAATAAAAGCATTAAAAATTCTGAAAAAAATAGAAAATGTAGACTCAGGACAGTTCTTATACTTTGAGTGCCACTGAGGATGGAGACTTATTTTGAAATTTTGAAATTCTTCTGGGTAAGAACAACTCAAGATCACTGTAGAAATTTGAAAAATAAGAAAATGCGTAAAGCCAAGTAACTTAACATATACTCCCAGGGATACCTGCTTTTAATACACCTGCTTATTTTGTGAAGTCACTAGTTGTTTGATAACTTATTTTAATTTCCACAGTCCTTTGTTTTTTCACTGTTTCTGAAGTTTTTCTATTTCTGAGTGGTGATTCATGCATATACCTGGGCGAGAGGATAAAGAAAGGTTAGGGAAAGTTTACTGCTAAGACTTCACTAGTGACTGCTTCAGTCTCTTTCAGGACTTTCCAGATCACTGTTCTGGTTCAAGGTCCATGTCTTAGGAGATACTCATTCTAAAATACGTTGAAGGGTGAATCTATGTGATAATGACAGAAGTCTTAGATAACCTTATGAATTCACTTCTATCAGTTTTGTTTATAATGCCTAAAAGCCAGAGTGACTATTTCATAAGTACTTCATGAATATTTAGCAAATGAGGACAAGGAAAAATAAGGGGCAAAAACAAAAATGAAAGTAGGAAAGGTAGGATAGTAAATGAGCTGCTGACTTCAGACAGGAAAAGGATAGAGATCCAGTTAATTCCAAGAAAAAAGACTGATACTGTTTTAGTCTGACAGACCAGAATGGGTATTGTTAAGATTTGGAAGATAGATGGCAGATGGGACCAACATTAAGTGCAAAACAGAGACATTTTTAGTGCCATTTACTGAGATCCATTTCATTTTGTATGTAGTTTGGGTTTCCTAATATAATAATCATGATGATGGGAAGTGCTAGAAAATGTAAAAATGTTTTTCTTGTTTCCTTTTAATAAAAAACAATACTACAGAGGCTGGAGTGGTGGTTTGACATTTATGGCACTTGCCTGGCATGCGCAGGTACACAGGTTCAAACCCCAATACCCACGTGCACAACTAGGTGTCAGAGCAATGAAAGCCATGTGAAAAGAATTCAATATAAATGGATTCTGTCACTCATTCTCTCTCTCTCTCAAAAAAAATTGATATTCTCTCTTTCTCTCTCACACACACTTTCTCTTCTAAAAACAAACAAACAAACTACAAATTCCCCTCATTTTCCACACTTCCCCACCCAGAGCCTCCTAGCTATTCCCTAAAACTTTACCTGTATTCTAGCTAGTTTGGTCTGTATGAAATTTTCTTTCTGGTTATATAAAAAGGAGAAATATACCATTTCCCTCTGTCATGGCTATAACTGTTAAAAATTTCTCTGGACTTACTGATATTAAATCATAACTACAAGTAACTTTTTCTATCAATTTTTGTAAAAACATTAAGTTGTGAAGGTAATTTTACATCACAGAGTTTGGGGGAAGTTTGTAGGGACTAATCGCTTTTCTAATCTTAGCATCTTTTGCATGTACTTACTGAAGTTTTACAGGTTGACCTTTTTTTTTCTTCCTTTTAAAGAGAAAGAGGGACAGTGAGAGAGAAAGAATCAATTTTATTTAGTTTTTCATGTGGCTTTCATTGCTCTGACACTTTATTGTGTACGAGGTACTGAGGTTCGAACCCATGTCCTCACACATGCTAGGGAGGGACCATAACCACTGAACCACTGCTCCAGCTCCAGGTTGACCATTTTTGATAGATTTTGTTTTGGTTTTAATGGTTCCTATGGAATGTTAGAATTTAGAGAAAAGTTGAATGACCTTGGTATATGACTGTATTAAATTTTAGGGTCGGAGTTTTCTTTTACCATCCTCTGACTCTAATTTCCTTCTAAAGTGAATTGGGATGGTTCCCCTGTGGGACTCAGGTGAATTCATCTTTTTCTCATCAGTTCCTTTTCATTTATGTTAAACTTAAATCTTTTCCCTTCCTACTATTAGATTTGAATCCCAGGACTGGTTATGTAATGCTTAGGAATCCTGCTATTTATGCAGATACATAGTGACTGGAGGGTGGGACTGCCTTGGGAATCCAGAGCTATACAGAAGTAAAAGCAAGCTAATTTAGTGGATTGCCTGCCTGAGAATTTGATCGGAAAAGAACTGGCCTGCAGGCAGGAGAAAGATGTGCTACAGAGAACCTTGGACAGAATGAGATAGCTGCGTGCTGTGGCACATGCCTGTAATCCCAGCAACTTGGGAGGCTGAGGCAGGAGGATTGCAAGTTCAAAGCCAGCCTCAGCAACTTAGCAAGACCTTATCTCAAAACAAAATATGAAAAGGTATGGGGATGTTACTCAGTGGTTAAATGCCCCTGGATTCAGTCCCTAGTACAAAAAAAAAAAAAAAAAAAAAGACAACTAGACAATGGGGGGCCAGTGGATGACAAATGATGAGGCGCTGGGAAAACCTCTTTTGTATGGACCCTGGGCTCAATGCTTATAAAAATGAGCAAAAAGCTGCCTTCTCCAGGTTGCCTGTGGTTCATAATCGTATGTGAAGTGTCTGCTGTGAGTACTTGGCAAACATTTTTGTGAACGTTGATGATACCTGCATTTTTGCAAGTTAGTTTTACAGCCCCCAGTTGATAGATGAGGAAATTGAGGCTTACAGCAGTTCAGTAACTACCCTAAAATAACACAGCCGCAAACTCTGTCATGAAGCTGAAGCCCCGTTTCTCTTTGGAATTCACCAGATGGTACTCTTGTTTAAGGGCAGTGTATTCGTGAGAATTGCCTCAAGAGAATTGTTCATCCTTAAATTTGGAGACTGTTCCAAAGAGAGTTGTTATTTTCCTATCAGACAGAAATTTTCTGCACTCTTGTACTTTTAGTATTGTTGACATCTTTTGAAATACCTTTAGTCCATTCTAGTTCTCAGCAACACCATTACTAGCTGAATAATCTTATTTATTTTTTACCCCCTGGTGCTGGGGATTAACCCAGGGCCTCGCACATGCTAGGCAACAGCTCTACTACTGAGCCATATCCTCAGGCCCTGCTTTACCTTTTAAGTGTTGACCTCATCCATGAGATAGAGGCAGCAACATTTACCGTAAGGAGCTTTTCTGATGATTAAATTAGCATTCTACATTTGTTTTTGATTGTGATGTCTACAAATTGATGTTTGGAATACAGTATTATAATGAAAGTTTCTTCCATTGTAGGTTTTCTTGAATTTTCCGTGGGGAAATTCAGGTACTTCGAGCTCAACAGGCCCTTTCCAGAAGAAGCTATTTTGCGAAATATTTCAAGTAATGTGACTTTCTTTATTTTCCAAATACACTCACAGTATCGGAATACAACACTTTCTTTTTCTCAGGTACGTGTGAAGAAATATTACAATACACATTTCCATATGTTTGGATCTTACATGTGGTAAGCATTAGAATTTGATTCCACTCTGTTTTTGTCTTGCATTTTAGAAAAATCAAGATTGTGTTGTCAGGTTAGTGATTGAGTACCTCTACTCAGGCCGCCTTTTTTAAATTTTTATTTTGGTAGTAGGGATTGAACCCAGGGTGCTTTACTGTTGAGCTACATCCCCTGCCATTTTGAGTTTTTATTTTGAGACAGGATCTTACTAAATTGCTGAGTCTGGCCTCAGCCTTGATCATCCTGCCTCAGCTTCCCATGTTGCAGCAATTACAGGCATGCACCATTGTGCCCTTTCCAAACTCAGGTTTGGAAAGTTTTTAAATGCCTTGGATTAACTTAAGCTATTTAGAATCAGTCATTTATGGCAACCTTTTACAAATCTGTTTATGTTTTGCCTTCTTAACCCATTAGACTAATGAGTAAATTTTGCCCTGTGTGAAGTTAGACTTTTTGTTTATTCTAACCCTGTCTTACAACATTCTGGAGTTTGGTTAATAATGCTGTCTTAACTCAGTGCATATTCAGTTTTATATGCATTGGTCAATACTGTTTTTCCTAGTAAGTACTTTGTATTTTTTGTTTCTGCCTTTCTGTCCCTGCCATGAAAGTTTTGAAATTGTACGGGGTGAGTAATAAGGAGAGGTTAGTTAGTATACTAGAAATAGAGGAGTTGAGCCAAGGAAAAAGACGAAGAAATAAATTGTTTTACTTGTAAGAATTTCCAGTATCTTAACCCGTACATTCATTTTTATTCCCCCTGAGTTCTTTGCAGCCAGAGCAGAAAGTAAAGCAGGTTAAATTTCATAATTGTGTTACAAAGGAAGAAGCATTTCAGTTCCTCAAGGGAGGTTAAGTTTTTTCTGGCAGTAGATTCAGAAGAAAATTTCCTATTCAGGTTCTTATATAGAAGACATAGTAAAATGACACAGAGATGATTTTCTTTTCTTTTAGCTAGCTGTATTTAACAAAATTAATGTTATTTCATTCTTTTTTTTTTTTCTTAAAAAGAGAGAGGTACAGTGAGAGAGAAAGAATCAATTGTATTTAGTTCTTCAAGTGGTTTTTGTTGCTCCTACACTTGGTTGTGTACGTGGTGCTGGGGTTTGAACCCGGGTCCTCGCACATTCCAGGCAAATGCCCTAACTACCAAACTACCACTCCAGCCCTGTTATTCCTTCTTAATGGCATCACAACAAAGAATATTTGTTTTAACTTAGTTTAAGTTTAACTAAGTTTAATATAGTTTGAGTGATAAAAACATAATCGTCCATATTTATGGGGTGCCATATGATTTTTGATATATGTATATGTTGAATAATGTTTAAACCAGGTTAAACATACCTCCTCAAACATTTATCATTTATTTGTGGTGAGAACATTCAAACTCCTTTCTTCTAGCTTTTTCTGCAGACAGTACATTATCGTAATCTGTACTCATTCTTCTGAGTAACAGCACACCAGAACTTGCTCTTATCTAACTGTAACTTAGTTTCCAGTGATCAGCTTCTCCTCATCCACCCTCCCCACTACTCTCCCCAGCCTCTGGTAACCACCGTTCTGCTCTCAGTTTCTATGAGGTCAATTTTTTTAGATTGTACATGTGAGTGAGATCATATGGTGTTATATTTCTGCACCTTGCTTATTTTACTTAAGATGATCTCCAGTTCTACCCATGTTGTCACAACTGATAGGATTTCATCCTATCACAAGAGAGGATGGGAGGAAAACATTTAAATTTGAAATGAAAGCTTACTGTGTGCTAAGGCTGCAGTTCTTAAGCTCCTGAATCTAAAAACTGCTTAAGTTTTTGCCCTCTTACCCCAGGAAAAACATAATTTTATGCAGACCTTTATCTGCATGGTCTCATGGGGACCTCCAGAAACTCCGTGGGAGCCTCTGGCCCTGGTTAGGAACCCCTGTGTTTCGTTTTCCATATAGTTAATTCTCATAACAGCTCAATAAAGTAGTTGTAATACCTGTTCCTACATTTGAGGAAATAGATCTTTGATAAAGAGATGTCAACATAATAAGTGACAAAAGAGTCCAGGGTGAACAGCATCTTGCACCTTGATTCCATGTAGAAGAGAGAGGGAGAGCGTAAGAGAAAGAATTTTATTTATTTTTTCATCTGGCCTTCCTTTCTCAAATACTTAGTTGTGTATGTGGTGCTGAGGTTTGAACTTGGGTCCTTGAGCATGCCAGGCAAGTGTTTCAACCACTGAGCCACTGCTCCAGCCCCAGGAGAATCAACCACTGAGCCACTGCTCCAGCCCCAGGAGAATTTTTTCTGTTTCCTGTGTCCTAAGAAACTAGATTTTTTTAGGTCATCACGCAGTCAGTGGGTTCTTGGAAGCCATTGACCCTCTAGTTAATTAATGTGACTCATTCTGTATGCTTGTCTAATGGAATCAGATCCTTTTGTGCCTCCCTTGTTTTCTTAGTTTTAAAAGAGCACTCTGAGTTTATTGCCTCTTAGCTCAGCAATTTATTATTAAAAATGATTTTTCTTTTCTTTTCTTTAGAGAGAGAGAGAGAGAAATAATTTTATTTAGCTTTTCATATGACTTTTGTTCCAACACTTTGTGCTAGGGTTTAAACCCGAATCTTCGTGTATGACAAGTGAGCATCGTAACTGCTGAGCCACCGCTCCAGCTCCCTAATGGTTTTCAAACAGATGGGATTGGGGGTGGGGGTGAAAAGAGGAGGAGGCATCAAAGGAAATGTTGCGAAGGGGCACAAGGAAACATTTTTTTCCTTTAGGCACCAAAATTTTATTTACTCACCTTCCTGCTTTCTTTTAATATTCTGAATAGTATGTAAACATCATAAACCAAAATTCATCTCTTTTTGACCCAGGGTGTGGTAGGAACCATCATGTTACAAAGTGGTGGCAGATCCATGCCTCTTTTTGTTTTTCTAGCCCCTCTCAATCTCTGGCTGTCAGTCCTCTTGTCCTTCCTTGGCTGCCTATTAACAGTATATTCTAACTCCTGTGAAATAGGTGTAAGAGAAGGCCCAGCACCAAGTTAACCAGGCTCTCAGGAACATTCAGACTCTACAGTTCTTCATTGTCCTTTGATATAGCTCCTTTTTATCTGCTGTAGGCTGAGAAGCCAGTGAATTGAAAAACCAAGGACACAGGTCTAAGTCCACAGGCACTTTATACAGGTGAGGGCCTGTATAAAGTGCATGGGCCTTGACCACACTACCAACTTCCAGTCTTAAGAAAGGACTGACGAGCAGTTCCATGATCCCTGAGCTCAAGGTTCCCTGTGGATTTCACCCTTGTGTCTGCATCTTGACCAGGGTCTCTCAATTCCCCTTTCCTTACTTGGAAAACAGTATAGGGATGCAGCAGAGGCCAAAGACTGAGAGACCAGCCCCAGTAAATCAGTGAGGGATACTGACAAAGCAATTACAAAGTTGGTGGCATTTGCTCTTGGAGGAGAAGTGGGGGCTAGACAAGGATAGCACCTGGAAGGTGGCAGGCAGTCCTGGCTCAGTAGCAATAGTGATCAGGCTTGAAAGGGCCATCACGGGACATGCCCAGGTATTGGGCCTGCTTTTTTGGTCAGCTTGGTCAGCTTCACATTAAGTTTGCCCTGGTGGGCTTCAGTTACTGCCTCATCCAGCTTCTTCAGCAGGAAGTGAACCCCAACAGGGAACTTGTCTGAGTGGGTCCACAGCTCAATCTGTGCACCTGGTTGGTGAAGGAGTGTTCATCATGAAGCTGGGGTGACCCATGGCACAATGCAGGTTGACCTGCTGGCCCTCAGCAAGCAAGATGATTCAGCACCCATTCTTCAGCCACTAGCGGTCCACCTGGGGCTTGATGTTCACCTTCTCCACCTCATTCTTGTTGAGCCACTTCATATCAGTCTCCACATCAAAGTGCCCAGTGTTACACACGATGGAATCATCTTTCATCTGCTCGAAGTGCTGGCCAAGGACGATGTCCACACAGCCTGTGGTGCACTCCTTACAGGCTTCAGCCATGGTGGTCACCTCATACCCTTCCATGGCAGCCTGCAGTGTGTTGATGGGGTCAATCTCAGTGATGATGACAGGAACCCTAGAGCCCCTCTGGGCCTGGGCACAGCCCTTGCTCATGTCACCATAGCCTGCTGCCACTGCCACCTTGCCTGCAATCATCACATCTGTGGCCCATTTGATGCCATCTAGGAGGGACTCCCGGCAGCCATAGAGGTTGTCAAACTTGCTGTTGGTGAGAATCATTGACAGTGATGGCCAGCACCTTATACAGATTGTGGACCCTAGTCATGGTCTCCTCTGAGATGCCTCTAGTGCACGACAGAAGCTGTGGGTGCTTGGTGTGAATGAGGTTGGTCAGGTCACCACTGTCAGGTTGAGGGGCCTGTCCTTGAAGTACAGGGTCTGCTCCATGCACCACAGGTGCTCCTCGTCAGTTTCGCCTTTCCAGGCATACACTGGAATGCCAGCCTTGGCAAAGGCAGCTGCTGCATGGTCCTGAGTGGAGAAAATGTTGCAGCTGGCCACTGCACCTCATCACCTAGGGCGACGAGAGTCTCAACGAGGACAGTAGTCTCTAGTCATGTGTAGGCACCAGGCAGTGCAGGCACCTTCAGTGGCTTGGAGGCTGAGTACATCTCCTGCATGCACATCCGGCCAGGCATCTCATTCTCTGTAATGTCCAGGGCCTTGTGTCCCCAGGAAGCCAGGTCAGTATCTGTGACTTTGTAGGGCAGTTTGTCAGACTGCTGGCAGCACTTCTGCACAGAGTAATGGACCACGGGCAAAGGGGGATGGGCCCAGAGTGGGAACCAGCACCGGTCGGGCAGTGCACGTTAGGGGGCCTACCTGTATTAAAACTTATCAAACATATACTCCATATGCAGTTCATAATATGTTACTTACAACTTAGTTATAAAAAACTTTCCAGAAACTGAACTCCTTAGGATCAGGACATGTCTTTGTCTTGATAACCTCAATACTTAGTAAATTTTAATTCAGGTGAATTGAAATGCTTGAAAAATCCACTGTTCAATTCCTGATCAAACTTTTTTGTTTTGGAGTGAATGTGCCCTCCCCAAATTCATTGGTTTATCCTGACCCCACATGTCTTGGTGTTAGGAAGTGGGGCCTGTGGAAAGTGTTAGGTCATGAGAACAGAGTCCTCATAAATGGGATTGGTGCCCTTATACAAGAGGATCCAGAGAGCTCCTGCCCTTTTCACTGTGAGTATGCATTCAGAGGCTGGCAGTTTGCAACCTGGAAGAGGGTCCTCACCCAAACTTAACCAAGCTGGCATTCTGCTCTCAGACTTCCAGCATAAATGTAAGAAATTACTTTTTGTTTATAAACGACCTAATCTATGGTACTTTTGTTATAGCAGCCCACACTAAGACAACACTGTATTTTAAAGAGTTCTGTGTGTAGGTGTAGGCATACGAACATAATGATGAAAGTAATTCTTTAGTTATTTAAGGAAAGGCTGGGTTTTTTTTCCATTTTTGTTTTGAGAATATTTTGAATGGTATGGGGAAACTAGATGAGCTCTGTGATGTTTTGCTCAATTCCCTTTTCGTAATGGCTTTTCTTTATACTTGCAGACTCTCCTTCCCAATACCTCAGGAACAGGCAATGACAAAGGCCTGGTTTTTATTCTTAAACCAGGGCAGAGTACGTGCACTTGGTATTTGGAGACTACAGATGCAGAGCCTGTCCAAAATCTGGCCATTCCACTCTCTTACTCAGAAACAGGTGATCTTTGACTTCCTGTTACTCTGTGAAATATGGGATGTGATTGTGAAAATTTAAGGAAAATTATCCTATTAAGATTGTTTATTACAAGTGCTATTTAATCAGAAATGCTTTCATAGGAAGGGAGCCCATGAATCAACATGACAAATGAAAGCTCAGGTGGTGACCCGAAGACATTTAAGAACTCTTAGAAAAGCAGAAACTGAAAGGCACGACAGCACTTAGCACTTTAATTCTTCCAGGTTAAGGAGGCGGTGAGCTTATTGTTTTGGAAAAGGAATGTGGCAAGTGGATGTGGCTGGAGCCAGAGTACAAAGGGACTTATACAGTGTGGAGCTTGCATTTTATCCTGAGGTCGGTTTTAAGGAAGCATAGAGTTTCCAGGCAGAGGAACGATGTGGGCCATTTCATCTTGAAAAGCAAACCCCAGAGGCAGTGTTGGGAGTGGACTGGAGAGGGCACAGATTTACTGAGGAGTCTAGTAAAGCTTTTTTTTTTTTTTTAAAGTAAGGGGAGGGGGAAGTGATAGAGAGGAAAGAGAGAATCAACTTTGTTCATCTGACTTGTTTTTCCAACACCTAGTTGTACATGTGGTACTGGGGTTTGAACCTGGGCTCTGGAGCATGCCAGGTAAGTACTCCAACCACTGAGCCTCTGCTCCAGCCCAAGTCAATAAAGCTTTGAAGGCTCGGAGTGGGAAATGAAGATCTGAATAGAGTCCACAAGATGGAGTGGAGATGTTTGAAAGGTAGAATTGATAAGACATGATGACCATTGGTTTTGGATTACTAGGGGGGTGCATAGTCTTCCTGTTTGGAACGCTTGGAGATAGTAGTGAAAGATAGGCATAGGAATAAGGTTGTTGTTTGGAAGTTTTATGGGTAGGATGGAGTAGATGGTGACTTCAGTTTGGGACACAATGAATCTCAGATGCTTGTAGGACATATGAATGTTAACTGCATAGTAGGTAGTGAAAATATGGACCTGGAGTGGAGGAGTGGTTAGATACTCAATGAAGTAGCTGTTTGGGACGAGCTGTGCTGTGAGTGAGATTGTCCAGGGCATGCACTTAGAAATGGAATTCTGGTTTAAGAACATATGCCTAACACATGTTGCTTTGTATGCATTTATGATTGTACAATAATTGAACTCTTTAATTTAAAAAAAAAAGAAATCTAGGGAGGAAATGGCAGATCCTTTCCTCGTTCCTGCCATGTGTCAGGCACTGTTTCTGGAGGGTACTAACTGCTGAGGAATAAGCATAAGACTGAGATGTGGTCTTGAGGTTCAGCCTTAGTAAGGAGTGAATAGTACTCTGTGGCGGTCCAGAGAAGTGACCAGAAGTGTTCATCTGATAGAGAATGAAGAGCCGGGTGACCTTTAATGTTAGTCGTTTTGGTGTGTAGGAGGGATGAAAATGACATCATAGTGAGTGAGCAGTGAAAGTGAGGTGAGGAAATTTAGGCTACTCTTAAATTTTGGGAATAAAGGGAAGGAGAGGAGTAATCGTAAAGGAGGTGTAGGGTTTGAATAATATCAGAATTGAGGAAAGGAACTGTTATCTATAACTAAAGACTAATTGCCTGATTAAAAAAAAACCATAGAGTTTTCAGGCTTCCATCAGGAACAGTGTAACAGAAAAAAAAAAGGGATACATATAATTTTCTTAGGTGTTGTAGATATTTGTACGTGCAGGAAAAGGAGAATATAAAAGAAAAGCTCAAAAATTTGAGGAAGATTCCAGATAACATTGAAGCATAAATGCACACTGTGTATTCTCTTATCTCACTGGGGAGTCCATCACCAGAATGCCAGTAGGTTATGGAAACTGAGACCCAACTGTGGGAATGGGAGGCTGAGCGTATGAATTGTGATCTAAATCTTTAAATTGGTTTACCTGCTCTGTCTTATCTCAGCCTCTCTACTTGAGTGCATAATATACAGTTCCTCATGTGGAGTGGAGCTAATGTCAAGTGACATTTTTTTTTTAAAGAGTGAGAGAAAAAGTTAATTTTTTTTCCCATCTGGTTTTTGTTTTTCCTCCACTTAGTTGTGTATGTGGTACTGGGGATCAAACCCAGGTCCTCACGTACACCAGGCAAGTGCTCTACTGCTGAATCATTTCTCCAGCCCTCAAGTGATTTCTTTAAATTTTGTCATGTTGCAGGTCATAAACATTCCTAATAAGAAGGGAACTGTTTTAGCTACATTATTAATGTCAGATTACCAAAATCCAAAATCTGTTTGATGTCTAATTAAGTACTGAAGTGCTATTCCCATAAATGATCTTGGGGTCTTTTATTTTTGCTCTTTTATACATATTCAAAGAATTCCAGTAGTGAGGATGACACCATTTTTCTCTCTGTTGAAAGAGACATGTGAAATGTGGATGCTCCTATCACCCCTTTTTTTTTGCAGGGCAGGGTACTGGGAATTGGATCCAGGGGTGCTCTACCACTGAGCTACATCCCCAGCCCTTTTGATTTTTTATTTTGAGACAGAGTCTCACTAAGTTGCCTGGGGTCTTGCTGAGGCTGGCCTCAAAATTGTGATCCTCCTACTTCAGCCTCCAGAGTCACTGAAATTATAGGTGTGCACCACCACTCCTGGCTGGATGCTCCTCCCTCTATTACCCATGGAGTTCCTTTTTTCTTTAGCAGTGATTTTTTTTCACCCTCTATCTTCAGGGTTTTAAGCATTTTTGGGTCACAGACACCCATTATACAATAAAAGCTTCTCCCCCAAGAAAAGGCACAAATTCAACATTTGGCATACAATTTCAGGGTGTTCATGGAGCCCCTGAAATGCATTTTTGGACCTCAGTTTAAAAATCTGTCTCTTACTGACTTTTTAAACTCTAGAGCAGAGATTGGCAAACTGTAGCTGGCAAGTCAAATCCAGCTTGCTGCCTGTTTTTGTGCATAATACTTTATCGAAATCAAGCTGTGTCTGTTCATCTGTGTATTTATTGTCTGCGGCTGCTTTTTTGCCACAAGGATAGGGTGAGCAGTTGTCACAGGGACCCTCAGACACACAAAGCCCAAAATAGTCACTGGGTTTAAAAAAAAAAAAGATGTGCTGTCCCCTGCTCTATCTAGGGTCTTCAACCTCATGAACTTCACCCTCTTTAACCAAGTCTGTGAAAGCATAAAAGTAAGAGCTCTGTGTTTATATTTAACCTCTGTGTGGGAAGTTCTTGTTAACATTCTGTTTTCTGAGCATGATTTGGGTATATAAGAATTCTTCATTTAATAACTTTCCTATTTTTCATTCAGATCCTATCCCTGGAGGTTGTAATTTGGAGTTTGATTTAGATATTGATCCCAACATTTATTTGGAGTATAATTTCTTTGAAACAACTATCAAATTTGCCCCAGCAAACCTAGGCTATGCAAGGTATGACCATTTTCCTCTCCTATAACTGCTTTTATAGTAGTCATGACTGACTATTATATGAATTCAGCAAACTCTGAGAGTCATAGTTCTCTGTGGTGAAATTGAATGGTTTATTTATTTATTTATTTTTGGTGGGGGAGGAACTGATATAATTTAAACCTCATTCCTAGTATTTGAGCTGTTATTCCTAGTTACTATTTTACCCTTCTATTCTTTATTTGAAGAATCGGATGTGTCTATTGTGAACTTGGAATTGCATCTTAGTTTTTATAATGCATTTTAACATAGAAAGTATTCTGTAGCTCTGGCATATCCTTTTATAAAATAGCCTTTTATAAGGATTTTTTTTAAATTAAAGCTGTGCCTCAGTTTCTCTGGGGAATGAACCCAGGGGCGCTTTATCACTGAGCTACAGCCCCAACCTTTTTTATTTTCTTTTAATTTTGAGCCAAATCTCACGTAGTTGCTGAGGATGGCCTCAAACTTGTGATCCTTTTGCCTCAGCTGCCTAGGATTATGAGTGAGCACCACTATGGCTAGCCCTCAGTTTCTATTTTAATAGCAATAATTCTGTTGAAAAAATTTGAATTCTCCTTGTAACTCAGCACTGTGCACCATATGCTGTACTAAATACTTTGTTCTTTGTCATTGAATCCTAACCAACTTAGGAAGAAGGGCAACTGCTCTTATTTTACAGAAAGCAATTTTCTTAGAGGTTTTTCTAAGGGCCGTTGAGGTTCAGTGATCTGCACACATGCACACAGCTGCCAGATGGCATAGCTGGCAGTTCACTGAAGATTGGCATTAGATTGTGGTTATTTAGCAGCACCTGCCTCTTGGTGTGTCTTAATGCAAACTGTTATGACAAAGATCAGGCTAAATATACCTTCTCTGAAATATTTGGGACAATGAGTGTTTCAGATTATGGAAATTTTTTGGATTTGGGAATATTTGCTTGGGTTTTATTGGTTGTGCATCCCTACTTTGAAAATGAAAATCTGAAACTTTTCAAGCATTATTTCTGTGCTGACAAGTTTCAGATTTCAGAACATTTTGGGTTTTGGAGTTTGGGATTAAGGATGGTCAATTTTAGTAGACTGGATAAAAAGCAGAAATTTATTTCTCACAGTTCTAGAGGCTGGAAGTCCAAGATCAGGGCCCCAGCCCAGTTGGGTTCTGGAGCAGGCCCACTTTCAGGTTTCAGTATCCTTAACAAGACAAAACAAATGCAAGAGAGCTCTCTGGGGTCTCTTTTATAAGGGTACTGATCCCACTTAGGAGAACTTTACCCTCATGACATAATTTTCTCCCAAAGGCTCCACCTTCTAATACCAGTACATTAGAGGCTAGTACTTCTACATATGATTTTTTGGGTAACAGTAACATTTAGTTTATAGCAGTATGTTACTTTTCTCCAGAATGCCAATTATGCTGCTGCAAAAGGTAAACTGTTAAATTGGAATTGTTATAGAACTTTGAAATTAGAGCTTTTGGTTTCTTTTTGTAGATGGGGCTTGCACCACCCAAGATTGATGTTCAGTTTTGTTGGTTGACTTTAGAGGTGCAGATCCTCCACTATGTGACGTGGGGATGGGCCAGGACTCGAGGTGGAGGTTGCAGTATGATGTGTATCAGTATTTCCTGCCTGAGAATGACCTCACTGAGGACATGTTGCTCCAGCACATGCAGAAGATGGCCCAGGTGCCCCAGGTGAAGGCCAGTGCTGTCAAGGTAAATCCAATCCTCATGGTCGTGTGGCTAGATTGACACCTTTGTAAAAAGTTCAGGAGGGGAGAACCTACCAGGAGCTATTTCTTTATTGTTGTCATGAGATCTTCTTGGGATAACCACTTTATTCTGTTTTATTTTGTTAATTATTTTGGGAGTCATTGCTAGTGATATCCCAGAGTGATGTTGGCTTTGGGGCGATGCAGGTATATTATGTTAAGTTTTAACTGCAGTTCTATCTGTGACTCATGGTCTTGAGATACAGAGGGAAATCATAGTGATTTGCTATGTACTCCTATAACTACTAGCTAAAAAGTCTGACACGTATGGAGATTGTAGTGTTTGTTCATTAATTTATTTTCTGGCACTGAGGATTGAACCCAGGGGCACTTAATCTCTGAGCCAAATCCCCACCCTTTTTATATTTTATTTTGAGGCAGGGTCTCACTATGTTGGTTAAGAAGGAAAAGACCTGCATTAGAAAATGAGCCAAGGTATTGTGGTTAGATAGGAGAATATTCTTAGCACAGTCCTTCTCAGAAGGTAGTAGATGAATGAAGAGCATTGTTAGCACTTGAAAGGCTGTGAGAAAAGCAGAATCACGGGAGCCATCTCTGCCCGACAGAATCAGCCATTTTAATTAGATTCCCCAGTGATTCACGAAGTTTGAGAAACACCATTTTAGGACATAAACACCGAAGTATTTAGAAGTAAAATGTCATAGTGTCAATTTACTTTAAAATAGTTCTGCAGGAGAAAACCAGAAGAGTTCTGAGAAGTAGGGAGGGATAGAAAAGCAAATATGGTAAAATATTGACAGTTATGATGGTATACAGTTTATCTGTTATGATCTTTCAGCTTTTATGTGCAGTTTGTACTTTGCATGATTAAAAACTTGGGAAGGTAGGTGGCAAGATTAACATTTTGTTAAACTTGCCCAGAGAACATGTATTTTTTTTCTATTTTATGTTATTATTAAGGAGCTGAGTTGTTGTACAGTCATAAATGCATATAAAGTAACAACATGATATGCATTTGATCCTAAACCATAGTTACCCCCATACTGCCCACACCCCAGTCTATTAATTCTTCTATATTATGCCCCTAGAGCAAATATGAATGTGTGTATGTATGTGTGTGTGTATGATTGTGAATTTTCCAGAATTAAATGATTGCATAAATATTATTTGACTTAGGGAGAACGTGTATTTTGAAAGCTAAGCAATAATTTTAAAAAGTGGTACCCTTCTAGGAGATTCTTGTCCATTACTTTGGAAACTCAAATATTTCATTTCCTCACTTAAATTAGTCCGATCATTTCTATGTATTATGGTTATGTTGAGCTTAATATGGTTACATTAAGCATATGTTTATTGAATATTTTGTGTTAGTGATTGTGCTAAGTACCAAAAAAGACTAGTGAGCAATTAACTACAATTCTTGCCCTTGTGTTAGATAAAATATAATAAATATTTCATGCTATATTCTTGTTTTTTGTTGGTTCAGCATTGTCTTACGTAATGAAGGGATTCTTTGGTTCACATTTATACTTGCATACGTATTAACAGAATTGCTTAAACCTGATCCTTATCCAGGATCTCCCCCGCTTCCCCCACTCCCCGATCTCATGACTCCTCTATATTTCCCCAGATTACAGATATAAATGACCATATTCATGTAATTTAAGCATTGAAATTACTAAATTTATGTGCCTGCCTGGGTGCATTTGAGGTTTTCATGGAGTCAACTGTAGTCTACAGTATTGAACGCCCCCCTTATTCCCTCTGCCTCTCCTTCTCCCCATCCCCTTCATAACTATAGTCCCCCAACAGCTTATGTGTCATGGTGTATTCTGATGTCAATATATCTAAAGAAGAACCAATAAAAAAATAGCTGCGTGTGGTGGTGCATTCCTGTAATCCTAGTAATATTAGATTTATATTAGATTAGATTTTATTTATATTAGATTAATATATAGAAATTAGATTTTTTATGTATTACATTTTACTATCATTTAAAATACTAAATGAAAACTTTGGATTATTTTGTGTGAGAACCTGCTTACATTAGCAGGTTACAAACTGTGTAGGATGGTCTTTTTACAAAGCTAAATGGGTTGGTGTGATTTTTGCTTTTAAACAAAATTATAATTTAATTTTATATGTAGATGGGATTTTTTAATAGAAGAATTTTTTTAAAAATCTAAACACTAATTGTGCATTATTTTTGGCTCTAGGTGGTGACCCTAACATCTGATGATAAGACGAGAGTGTCTTTCTCCTCTCTGCAGGGACAAGGAGTCATTTATAATGTCATAGTTCGGGATCCATTCCTGAATACATCTGCAGCTTATGTTCCTGTTCACACGTATGCTTGCAGCTTTGAGGCAGTGGAGGGTAATTGTGCTTCCCTTGGTGAGTATATGGGTTTAAACCTTGACAGATTCTTCTTTGACTTTGCTGATCTATTTCCACAATTACAGAATTTAAGAATATTCAAAAATGCTTTTTGTTCATTCATCAGGTGCCTTTTTCTCTCCTCTCTGTTCTAGGCACCAGAATGTAGCAGTAAAGCAGTGAATAAACCAGCCAAAATGAAATACTTGCTATATATGTTATATATATATTTAGTAGGAGAGAAAAGACAGACAAAATTTTTATTTTTTTGGTATCAGGGATTAACCACTGAGCCACATTCCTTAGCCCTTTGTATTTTTTGTTTTGAGATTGCTAAGTTGCTTAGGGTTTCACTAAGTTGCTGAGGTTGGCTTTGAGCTTGTGAACCTCCAGCTTCAGCCTCCCAAGCTGCTGGGATTGATTATCGGTGTGGGTCACTGTACCCAGCCAAACAAGATAGATTTATAAAGTGTATAATACATGAGAAAGTAATGAGCACTAAGAATAAAAACAAAATTGGAAAGGGAGCTATGGGTCGAGGAGAGAGGAAAATCTGAGACAGCACAGCGGGGGAAGCCTTGGAGCAGGAAGCCATGTGCATACCTGGGGACAGGGCCTTCCTGCCAGGCAGAGGGAATAGCCCATACCAAAGTCCACTTCCAGAAGGCTGCCTGAAGAGAGGCAGTAACAGCAGAGGCTGGAGGAGAATAAGGAGGGTAGAGCAGAGGTGAGGCCAGAGGTGCGGGTAGCTCAGGTGCAACTCTGTAGGTCTTAGCAGGTGCTTTAGCTTTGAGTCAGAAGGAAACGGAAAGACACTGGGAGGTTTTGAACTGACTGTGCTACAGTCTGACATACACTTTAATGGGGTTGCTGACCGCTTTTACAGAAGAAAAGCAGGGGCACGAGCAGGAACAGTAGAATGAGTTAGGAGGCCACCGAAGTTGTCCAGGTGAGAGGTGATGGGAGCTTAAGAATGGTGGCAGTGAAGGTGTGTGAGACCAGTGTTACCTTGAAACAGTTTCACAGAAAAAGTGCACAAATTATAGGATTTTTGCGTAATCTTCATCCTGATTCCTCAAATGTTAGTTAATATATTCTGTTTGCTTCATTCTTTCTATATAAAGAGTAAGTTGCAGACAGACCTTGTACCCCTTAGACTTCCATTTATTTCCTTATATAACCGTAGCAAAGTATCAAAATCACAAAATTAACATTGATGCGATATTGTTACTTAATCTGCAGATATCAAATTTTTTGAGTTATTCCACTAATGTCCTTTGAATACCAAAAATTAATAATTTTTTTTTCCTGTCCAAGGTCCAGTTCAGGATACCATGTTGCTTTTAATTGTAATCTGTAACAATTTCTCATCTTATTTTTATCTTTTGGGCTTGGACTTTTTTTGAGGAGTACACGATGTTTATCTTTTACAAAGTCCTCAGTCTGAGTTACTTTGATGTTTCTTCATGATTTAATTTGGCGAGAAGACAAAGGAAGTGAGTGTCCTCCTCACTTGATATCTGTCCCATTACTGGTGGTGATAACTTGGGTACTTGGTTAGTGGCATCTTCCAGTCTTCTCTGCCGTAAAGTCATTATTTTCCCCTTAAGTATCTTTTGGAGAGAGATTTTGAGTGTCTGTACATAATCTCATTCTCAAACTCTTACTTCCTCATTTTAGCATCAGGTGGTCTTTGCCTGAAACATTTATTACTAGGTGGTTGCTAAATGGTGTTTTTCTGATTTCATTCAAGATTGTCCCAGATTTGACCAATGAGTGGCTGAATGTGTTTTGAAGTGGGGTATGAGAATGGATTGGTTGAGTGGGAGAAAGTAGTGGAAAGAATGACTTTGTAGTTTTTGGCCTAAGCAACTAGAGAAAGTATACTCTTGTTCACTGAGGTGGGAAAGACTCTGGGAGCAGTTTGGGGAGAATATATTCAGAATTCAGTTTTGGACACATACTGTTTGAGAACCCTCCTAAACATCCAAGTAGAGTTGTTCAGTTGACAGTTGGATAGATGTAGCAGCTGGAATTCAGGGGGAGGTCTGGATTGCAGATTGTCTTGGAAATTGTGAGATTACATGTATGGCATTTATGACCACAGAATGGATGGTTTCACTAGTTGAGTGAGTATTAGAAAAGGGAAGGGTCTCAGAACTGAGCCCTGGGTGTGCCGATGTGTAGAGATCACGTAATTGAAGGAAATCCTGCTGAGGTGGCTGTGAAGGAGCTGCAGGAGTGGTAAATGGACAGTGATGTTTGTTTTTGTTTTAATTAATTCATTTTTGTGGTGCTAGGGATTGAAACCAGGGACTTGGGCAAGTGATCTTCCACTGACCTACACCCACAGGCCAAAGTAAAGTGTTTGTTTTGTTTTGTTTTTGTTCTTTTGTCCTGGAGGTCAAACCCAGGGACACTACCACAGAGCTACATCCCAGCCCATTTTTTTAGTTTTTATTCTGAGGTAGTGTCTTTCTAAGTGGCTGAGGCTGGCCTCAAATTCGTGATCCTTCTGCCTCAGCTGAGCTGCTGGGATTATAGGTATGTTCCATTGCACCTGGTTGCTTTTCTAAAGTGGCAGGAGAAACGTTTCAAGGAACAGAGAGTGATCAGCTTCCAGATGCTGTAGATCTGGTGGTTTTCAGCTAACTGGCTGAAACTAGCACTGGCTTCAGCATTGCGGAGGCCATTGATCCCGCTGAGCTTTTCTAGTGGAGTGTTGTGGCTGGGATATGTTCAAGAGCAGACAGGAAAGGAGAATGAGTTCATATAACTCTTTGAAGGAGTTTTTCTCTGAAGTATAGTCTACTAGTTGTGCTTGAGACAGGGATTAGCATTCCCTCTCTGCTAGAGCTGTATCCTACTGTTAAAGGGGGAAAAAATTCAATGACACTCATTAAAGCACAGAGAAGACTTTAGGGGAGAGGGTATTGTAATAGTTATAGGGAACATTGCAATGGGATTTTGCAGTGAGGGAGAGAAAGTAGGCTCAACTGCCAATACAGCACAGGCAAGTAGGAATTTATAGACAAGGAGCAGGTGGGAAGGGGGTCCATGGATGGAAAATTACTGAGAGATACCATGAGGGGTAAGGAGAATTCTTGCTGAAGACAGGGCAGGGTGAGACATCACCTTAGGGGATGGTGGAGGATGCGGAACCTGATAGATATTGAGGGTGATCAGATAACAAGTGGGGTGGTTGGTTCTTGCTAATCTGATTTATCACAGTTCTTGCTAAAATTGAATTTTAAAAGGAAGTACATAGATGGTGATATGAGAGAATTCAGGGGCCCAACTACAGGGTGGTCATGTAGACCCTTAGCACCACCCAGTCTTCCATTCTTGAGAGAAATAATGCAAGACATCCAGGCAGATGCATGTTTGCATTTTTAACTGATAGATGGAATCATGTCTGGGTTCCTCCAGTCCTTCCCCTTGAGCCCTTCACATCAGAGCCCCTCCTAGTCAGAGCACCCCTTGGGTTTCTTTCCAGGTTAGGCCGAGGAGGAGAACTCTACCCAGCTGTCCTTCCAGCCTGAAGCTGAAGCCTCTGAGTGAGGTCCTGTTGGTACTGTCATTTTCAAGCTTGATGAGCACTTGGGTGCCTTTCCTGTGGGTGGAGTAGGGAGATTGCATCCACATTGCCTTTTTTTTTTTTTTGCAGGGACAGAGGGAATTGAACCAGGGGTGCTGTACCACTGAACTATATCCCAAGGTCTTTTATTTTTTATTTTGAAACAGACTCTCACTAAATTTCCCAGGCTGGCCTCGGATTTGGCCATTCTCCAGCCCCAGCCTCCATTGCTGAGATTCTGTTATGTGCCACCATGCCTAGCTCTACTTAAACCTTGGCCTGTGTATCATCATCTCTAGTGAAACTGAGATGACTTAAGGCACTAATTCTTTTTTCTTTTCAGATTGAACCCAGGGGTGCTTTAACACTGCCCAGGGGTGCTTTACCACCAAGCTACATCCCCAACCCTTTTTTTTTAAATTTTTTATTTTGAGACAGGATCTCACTAAGTCGCTGAGGCTGACCTCAAACTTGCAAACCAGTTGCCTCAGCCTTCCAAGTCATTGGATTTACAGGCATGCAACACTGTGCCTGTCACTCTAAATTTTGATTCTTTACTGCCCTCCTAGTTTATTCACTCCTTTGTCCTCAGTGTCCCCAGAAGTGACTCCCTGTTTCCTTTCTTTCTTTTTTTTAGAGAGAGAGGGACAGTGAGAGAGAGAAAGAATCAATTTTATTTAGTTTTTCATGTGGCTTTTGTTGCTCTGACACTTAGTTGCTTACGTGGTGCTGGAGTTTGAACCCGCGTCCTTGCACATACTAGGCAAGTGCTGTAACCGCTGAGCTGTCACTCCAACCCCTGTTTCCTTTCTTGAATTATCTGTAGATGCTACTTCTTCTGAAACTTTCCCCATCTTCTGATTTTACTTGTGTAATTTTTTCTTTCCCTTTCTGGAACGGTGATAGGGAATTCTGTTAAAGTTCCTCTCTGGTGTCATAGAAAAATAGCTAACTGTATGTGTAGTTTTATTTTATTTTATTTTATTTATTTATTTATTTATTTATGGTTGTAGACAGACACAATATCTTTATTTTACTTATTTAATTTTATTCAGTGTTCAGGATAGAACCCAGTACCTCACACGTACTGGGCAAGCACTCTACCATTGAGCTTACAGTCCCAGCCCTATATTATATGTGTAATTTTTATTGCATTGGAAAACTTTGCTATCTTGGTAGTTGTACTTGCTGGAAACTCCCAGCACATCTTCATTTGAAAAAAATCACCCAACTCAACTCTGTTTTTGGTGTGAAAATTAAATCCTAGAATGATGATCAACCGCAGGTCTGAAATAAACAGAGTATGACATTTTAATCTTTCACTTAATCTTCCTTTTGGGCTGCTCATTCTCAGAAAAATGATAGTGTAGATATATATTAAGCCCTGCAAATTCTGGCCTTTCATCTTATATTTCTTATTCAAACATTTGTCTTCATGTTTATCTCTAGCTGAGCATTCTTAAGCATTTTTATCTGGTTTTTGTTTTTTTGGCAGTGGGGGTTGAACCCAGGGGCAATTAACCACTGAGCTATATACCCAAGCCCTTTGAATTTTTTGAGACACGGTCTAACTAAGTTGCAGAAGCTGTTCTTGAACTTGTAATCCTCCTGCTTCAGCCTCCTGAGTATCTAGGAATGTAGGCATGTGCCACCATTCCCAGTTTCTGTTTCTTCTTTATCACTGAATTATTTTAAAGTAAACACCTGGACAAATCCCCTCACACACAATTTCTATCTATCTATTAAAGTATAGCAAGCCATAGATAATTGTTGCTTTAAAAAACAAAACCACAGGAACTGGGCATGGTTGTGTACGCCTACAATCCCAGCAACTCTGGAGGCTGAGGCAATAGGATCACAATGTGAGACCAACCTGAGCGGTTTAGTGAGACCCTGTCTCCAAATAACAAATAAGCAGGGCATGATGGTGCATGCCTGTAATCCCAGAGACTCAGGAGGCTGAGGCAGGAAGATTGAAAATTTGAGGCCAGCTTCAGAAATTTAGGGAGGACCTAAGCAACTTAGTGAGACCCTGTCTCAAAATAAAAAATATAAATGTCTGGAGATGTGACTCAATGGTAAAGCACCCCTGGCTTCAATCCCCAATACTCCATACCCCCAACAAATTATTATTAACATAATTTTCAGTTGAAATATGAAAAATATTTAATATCATCAAATTAATAGCCAAAGTTTATATTTCCCCAATAACATCCCAGTTGTTTTCCATAGATAATTCAAACCAGGTTACATAATATGAACATTGTATTTAATTAAGTGTCTCATAAATTCCTTTTACTCCTTTTTCCTTGTAGTTTGTTGAATAAACAATTATTTTAGGCACATTCTTTCTATTCACCCTACTATAAAGAGTATGTCACAGTTAATGTTGTATATTCTCTGTTAGCAAGTATGTAGTCTCATTTCAATTTTTGTTGTAGAAGCAGATATTGCCTATGTAGATAAATGCATTCAGGGTGGCAAGGGTATTTTTAAGATAAATTATACATGTGTAGAAAAAAATCCTCGTCTGTTCACTTTTTCATGAAGCTTTGTTTATTAATTAAACAGAATGTCAAAGTACATGTATTATCTGCTATAAATTTTCATTTTTTTTTAGGAAGAGTATCTACCAAAGTGTTCTTCACTCTTTTTGCTGTGCTTGGCATCTTCATTTGTTTCCTTGGACACAGATTCTGGAAAACAGGTATCATGTCCAGTGTAGATGCTAGTTCCAGTCCTTGTTGTCTTTGGTCTTCCCTGTTGCTGGGAAATTATGAGCAGTAAGGAGAGCGAGCCCTTTTCTCCACTTTCTTCATAGATTTGTGGCTGGGTTCTTCTGATGATTCTACTGAGTTGCTCTGCGTTTTTTATTTTTATTTATTTTATGGTTCTGAGCGTTGAACCCAGGCCCTTGTGCAGGCTAGGCAAGAGCTCTACCACTGAGCTATATTCCAGCCCTGCATTTTAATTTTTTCCTGTTCTCTTGAAAGTACAGTGCAACCTCTTCTTAAAAAGAGGGGAATAAAATTTGGTTTGTTCAGTAAACTTTAATTGCTAAATCTGCCTGTTGATTAAAGATAACAGATTAGAAATGAGAGTGTCTGCTAAGTATGTGTGGATTTTGGCGATGGCCACAGGCTTGACCTCCTAAGTCAGGCTCCAGGGCTGTGGTGTAGAGAAAATCTCAGTCCCAGGAGCTTCAGAATCCAAGGGTGGGGATGAACAGGGTGGGGCATGGGATAGAAATTATGCTTACTGAATTGGTTTCAGTTCTTTAAGCCGTACTTTACATAACATTTTCAGTTACTTAAAAAGTTCTTATCAGCAAGCAATATAACTGAGCTTCATGGGTGGAGAGAACATAATCCTGACCTAATGAAGCTTTTTGAATTTGCTCTAATAAAGTGTTTGAAATAGCACTCCTTTCCCTCCCTCACAGCACATTTTTCTTGTTTGATTGGTAAGAGAGAAGAGAGAGGAATACTCAGTCTTCAAGGTGTAGAATGATTCTATAACAAAGAATTTAATTTCTGTACTGTGGGCAAAATCCCAAAGGTCTTTCTTACAAGTTTTTTTTTTCTTTTATGTTGATACATATCATTTCATATATATCGAAATTAAGGCATAGGACAAATATTACCGATAACAACTGAGAAGAATTTGAAAGATAGGTAGAGCTGTGTCTTCCACAATCAGGATTACACTTACTTATGGAAAACAAAGATATATTTATGCTTTTATTTTCAGGAATTTTAATGGATGAAGATATGATTTAAAAGAAGATATGAAAGTCACATTTTGCTTTGGAATACTTCATTTAAAAATTTTTCACATATAATTTTATTTTTGCTTATGTAACTGAAATTTAGTGTGTAATTTCAGATTAGAGACCAAGGACAAAAAGTAGTCTTAAGTAGATAATATATGTATTAAAATGAGCTATGAAATTAACCATTTAATAATTGAAACTGACCTATATACATAAAAGGGTATCTAATACTTAATACTATACTTTAATATTTTATCCATTTAATAATAGAATTATTCCAATGACATCTAAATTTCTCCTGCCTTTTAGATAATTATTTTTCTTCTCTGAATCCATAATATGTAAATTCCAGGAATATAAGCATGTTTATAGATTAGATAAATTGCATTGTAAAAAGAGTATCTAACTGTAGCTTGTTGTTTGTGTTTTTTTGTGTTTGTTTTTGCCTGCTGGTTTGCTACTAGAATTATTCTTCATAGGCTTTATCTTCCTGGGATTCTTCTTTTACATATTGATTACAAGGCTGACACCTATTAAGTATGATGGTAAGTGAAAATGTTAGTTTAATTGAGTTTTTAAAAAAGAAACTGCTGAGCTGGAGCAGTGACTCGCTCAAAACAACAACAACAACAACAACAACAACAAAAAACTGCTGAGCTGGGCGGGTGGGGTGCAGTGGTACACACCTGTAATCTCAGCTACTCCGGAGGCTTAGGCAGAGGATTGCACGTTTGAGGCCAGCCTCAGTAACTTAGCTAGGCCCTTGTCTCAAAAAAAGTAAAAATAAAAAAGCACTGGAGGTGTAGCTTAGTGGATCATCCCTGGGTTCAATGCCCAGTACTCTGCAGAGGGTGGTAGAAGGAAACTATTGTTTATGTTCCATTTTTCCTTCTGCAGTTGGACCTGTATTGTGTGTGATGTCCCATTATGTGTGTGAAGTAACCAGCCTCCTGCACTCCAAGTATCTCTTCTACTCATTCAGGCCTTCTCTTCTGGGTTTTTAATCTGCATGGTGAATTCCTTGGTACTGAGGGAAATGAAAGGCCATGTTCATTATAAACTTGAAGATAAAAAATGTGCACCATCAAAATGTTAAAATTTTTCTTTCTTTTTTTTTTTTTTTAAAGAGAGAAGGGGAGAGTGAGAGAGAAAGAGAGGATCAACTTTATTTAGTTCTTCATTTGGCCTTTGTTTCTCTGACCCTTTGTTGTTTATGTGGTGCTGGGGTTCCAACATAGGTCCTCATGCATGCCAGGAAAGCACTCCAACCTCTGAGCCACCACTGCAACCCCTAAAATTTTCTTTACCTTAAAATAAACCTTCTCCTTCCTCATTCCATCACATTTAACAGGATGGTTGTCACCTTCCTCAGTCCCAGCTCTGAGAAGCCAAGCCTGTCATCCATCTGTAGGGTTAGCGGGATGGCTAGGCACCTCCCTGGAAAGGTCTGCTCCATGTAGGTATCATGGATTGCTGAAGGTCTTGTGGCGCCTGACCAGGGAATGCTGAGGCTATCTAAAGCATGTGATTATCTAAAACTTATGTGATTGAACAGTGCATCTTCTCCCTGTATGCAGTTCGCCTGATCCTAACAGCCATAGCTGGAAGCATCGGTGGGATTTTCTTGGTGGCTACCTGGTGGCGGTTTGGAGTCCTCCCACTCTGCATGCTGTGTGTTGGATTCGTGCTGGGGTTCCTCATCTCCTCGGTGACTTTCTTCACTCCACTGGGTAGGAGATGGGTAGGAGATGTGTAACTGGTGTTCCGTGTGTTCCGTTCATTGTTTGGAAGTACCCGCCTCAGGAGTTTACACCCTGGAGTGGTGCTGCATATCTCCACTGAAGAGCTCTGGGAACTTGCCCTGTTGGGGTGGTACATTTAGAGAAGGTCAACACAAGTAAGAATTCCTGCTTTCTCAGGCACACTGTACTGGGAGTGTCATAGAACACCTGTAGAGGTAGCTTTGTTCATGTGTGTTTCTGTGAGAATTAATGGAGGCAAAGAGGATTTGTATTATGGCAGGACAGTGGTTACTTTTTCTTTTTGAAAATCCTGAAACTCTTTCCTAAAGTGAATCATTAGCAGAAGCCCAGTATATCTCCCACATAAATTGGCAGTGCTTTGATGGGAGCTAAACTGGGGACCCTGATGCTGTAGCAGATCTGTAGCCAAGCACATTCTGACTGGTCCCCTTATGGGTGGGCTTTTATTTAGAAATTCTGTCTGGTGAAAACTAGTAGTTTTTAGGTTTGGCTAAATGACAGATTCTTATGGGAAGGTGTGTATTGAAATGACAGATTGGAGGCCCTGCCCTAGGTGGCCTAAATTGAATGCAATTTTATGGAGTATCCTCTTTTTTGTTCATGCTTAGAGCATGGGGGAACTGTAGGTTAGAATTTCTAGTAGTTGGTGTGCTTTTGATGAGTACAATGAGCCAAAGTTTGGAAGTCAGGAAAATAATGTTATATCTGTCCGCTCTGTCACTAGTGCCCTGCCTGGCTTTTAACCTTGGATGAGGCACTGAAGCTTTGTTTCATCATCTGTAGAACATTATTAATAAGACAGAAGTGATGAGTGATATAATGTGAAGTTTTAATTTTCATCTTCATAAAAGTAGCCTACAGCAATTATCTCTAAACTTTTTGATGAACTACTCCTATTGGTGAAAATAATTTTAGCATATTTTTTTAAAGAGAAAGGAGGAGTGTGTATGTGTGAGAAAGAGAGAAAAAATCAACTTTATTTAGTTTTTCATCTGGTTTTTGTTTCTCTGACACTTAGTTGTGTATGTGGTACTGGGATTTGAACCTGGGTCCTTGTGCATGCCAGGCAAGCATTCCAATTGCTGAGCCATCACTCCAGCCCCAGCATATGCTCTTTATAAATACTTATGTTTATTTATGAACTATCTCAAAGCTCAAGGACAATTAGGGTGAGCATTTCCTTATTGCCAGTGGGTGTAAACTCACATTTTTTTTTTTTTTTAAGAGAGAGGGACAGTGAGAGAGACAGAGAAAGAGAGAAACAACTTTATTTAGTTTTTCTCATGGCCTTAGTTGCTCCAAGACTTAGTTGTGTACGTGGTGCTGGGGTTTGAACCCGGGTCCTCGTGCTTGCCAGGCAAGCGCCGAAACCGCAGAGCCACCGCTCCAGCCCCGTAAACTCACATTTTTAACAATTACTATTTGAAAAATATTTAGCTGACCTCTCAGAACTAATTAAATTACTGTTATCATTTTATGTGGGTAGCAAAGAGGTCATTCTCTGAAAAGGTTCATTCTTTACATGTCTACATTATAACTTATTTTCAATCCTTGGCAAACTTAAGCCATAGGTCAATATAGTTGAATTTCAGAATGTGATCCATAAATTCACCTCATGGCAGCTTGTTGAAGTTGGCTTTCAGAGAATGTGGGGTCCCAAGGTCAGATCCTCTGCCCAAGACCATGTAGGTCTCAAGACACTGCCTACACATGAATGATGGTGCCAGTGTCAGTATTAAACCATCAGACACTTTTTTACTTTTGTATTGGAGATGGGTCTTGCTATGTTACCCACTTTGGCCATGAACTCCTGGGCTCAAGTGGTCCTTTTGCCTCAACTTGCCCGGCAGCTGGGACCGTAGGTGTAGAACATCACACCCAGCTCTTGCTTTTTAAACTCAGTTTATAAAGAGCTTTCATGTATTACTTACGGGTCACCCTAAGCTGTGCCACATATTGGAGTTAAGCAGCAGAAAAAGGGTTTGGGAAGGAGCAGAGAATGGTTAGCTTGTCTCCAGTTGCTTCCAGTATGCAGTGGCTTGGCAGAATATGGGTTGATGATGAACTTTAAAGAGGATTTTGCAGCTTATATTTTGTTGGTTCATAGCTTAACTTTGAATCTTTTTACTTGTTGGGTTTCCCCCCCACGACAGAATGAAACAAATTTAGAGTTAGAAGGGGTGGTTTAGACTTGGGGATGGCGTAGTTTAGTGTTTTGCAGATTAGGGAACTGAGGTGCAGAATCGCAGGGCTGGTGGTTGGAAGAGCTGGAACTGTTGTAGCCCCTTCTAAGTGGGGCGCACTCACCTGTATAGTCCCCCTCCTCCTCTGGACTGCTGGTTTACTCAGCTTTTTGCTACTGTGACTAAAAGGCTTTTAGGAGGAAAATTTTATTTAGGGGTTCATGATTTCAGAGATCTTAGTCCATAGAAGGCCAGCTCTATTCCTTGGGGCTCAAGGTGAGGCTGGAGATCATGGCGGAGGAGGGTGGCAGAGGGAAGAGTCTCAAGGCATTTCCAGGAAGCAGAGAGATTCCATGCCAGATACAAAATATATACCCAAAGGCACGCCCCCACTGCCCCAGCCCCTCCAGCCACACCCTGCCGCCTGCAGTTGCCAGTTAATCCCTGTCAGGGGATTAACTCACTGATTGGGTTAAGGCTCTCACAACCCAGTCATTTCACCTCAGCCTTCCTGAATTGTCACACATGAGCTCTTGGGGGACACCTCACAAACAACAGCTACCTTCAAAGGAGATCGTATTGACAGAAATGAAGATAATCAGAGTTCATTTCTAGTTGGCCCTGGTTGTTGCTTTAAGCCTTCAATGTATGTCTGTGTTTTGATATTGAGAAAATGAAATTTAAATTGGTGAACCTCTTGTTTACTCTCAATTTCTCTTTTTCAGGAAATCTACAGGTTTTTCGGGATGATAGTGTGTTCTGGGTCACCTTCTCTTGTATAGCTGTCCTGATTCCAGTAGTTTTCATGGGCTGCCTAAGAATAGTAAGTGTTTCATCAAAAGTTGGTTTTATTCATTATATTGTCCCGGGCTTTCAGCTGATCACTGTTTTTATTTATTAGAGGGGACTGTATGATTATCACACAGGGTTCTTTGTTTCATCAAATGGAGCACCAACTGCCAATATATTTCAGCAGTGAGAGCACAAAATGTCATTTTACTCCAGTGCAAAAAATCTGATGGGGCGTTAGTTTTAGTTGTTTCTCCCGAATGGGTCTTCATTTAATTAGATTTTGGTCAATCTAATTAAATGAAGGTGTTGAAGTTCTTTCACAGGGAAGAATGTTTTCTATCGTATGGTCATGCATTGCTTAAAACAGAGCTACATTCTGAGAACTGAATCCTTAGGTGATTTTGTCATAGTGCAAAACATCATTGAATGGATTTATACAGACTAAGAGCTACAGTGTCAGTAGGTGATATAATCTTTTGGGATTGCCCTCAGATATACAATTTGTCATCATGTGGCACGTGACTGTATGTTGATAAGCTAAACTCACTATGGATATCTAACACTTGGTCCCTTTTCATGTGCCCAGAGGGACCAAAAGTGATTCTGTGTGATTGAGGCTAGTGAGTTAGAAACTCTTCGCACTCTACCAGGGATCATGTCTAAACTCTCCTGCTTTTCCACAGCTGAACATCCTGGCTTGTGGCATCATTGGCTCATATGTGGTGGTTTTGGCCATTGACAGTTACATGTACACAAGCCTTTCTTACATCACTTTGAATGTACTCAGGAGAGCACTCAACACGGACTTCCAGAGAGCTTTCACAAATGTGCCTTTTCAAAATAATGGTAAGACTCTTAAATCCAAAACCTGGAGTGATGATCAGATAGGAGTATTGATTCACCTGTGCCAACAAGAGTACTATAAAAAGGCAGCTGCAGGGGCTGGAGCGGTGGTTCAGTGGTTGGAGCACTTGCCTGGCATGCATGAGGACCCAGATTCAAACCCCAGCACTACAAACTGAGTGTTGAGGAAACAAAGGCCAGATGAAAAAATAAATAAAATTGATTCTGTCTTTCTTTGTCTCTCTTAAAAAAAAAAAATATATATGCAGCTGGGCTGGGTGCAGTGATGTATACCAGTAATCTCAGTGATTTGGAAGGCTGAGGTAGGAGTATTGCAAGGTTGAGGTCAGCCTCTGCAACTTAGTGAGACCCTGTCTTAAAAAAGAATCAGTCTGAGGATGTATCTGAGTGGTAGAGCACTTCTGAGTTCAGTCCCCAGTACCAAAATAAATAAATAAAATTAATAAAATATAAAAATTAGAAAAAGCCAACTGGGAGGAAAGGAAGAAGCATACCATATAAATGCTACATGAGCTCTCAGTTGGAAACGTAGGATCATGGGAGCAAAGAATTTAAATTTTTAAGGTGGTTGAAATTAATACTTCTAAAAATCTACTAAATGAATTTGGTTAAGACATTTCTAAGCCAGAAATACTTAGGTTTACCTGGCCATTTCTCAGATGAGAAAGAAATGCTGACAAAATAGATGTGTGACACCCCATGAGATGGGGGTAGAATGAGGGACAAGAATGACAAACTGATTTAATTTTTAAGTTATTCTGTTTCCCTCATTTGGTGAAGCATGCAGTTTGCTAGGTGAAAGTGATTTTCATTTAGTAATTGTTTTCTCCATTATTAGATTCTATCCATTCAAGATTTTTTACTACCTTTTTGAAGGAAAAAGGGGACGACCACATTAAATGTTCACAAAGTTTGTAGAATGTATTGATTTCAGAAATGTTAAAATATGGAGTGGAAAAGCATGCCTTAGAAATAAGACTGTTTTGAATAAGCACAGCAGGCAATCTTTCCCTCTGCTATCCTGACCTTCCCTTGCATAAGAGGTTGACGGTAGAGACCTTAAAATCCATGTGTCTTGGTAGTTGTAAGTACTGGAAACTCAGGAGGGTCTGTGGAATCTTTTGATGCATTTCTGTGCCTTCTCTCTGTGAATGGTGGTGGGGCCCTTCCAGAGTGGAATGGGAAAGAAGTGAGCATGGTGAACATATATGAAGTATAACCCCATCACTGCCTTCCCCTCCAGCCACCTCCTGCAAAAACAAATGGTGCCTATGGGCATGGTTATGTAATGTTGGAATGCCAAGGATCCAAGCAATTGGTTCTTTTTTAACCTGTTTGGACTTTTACATTCCTGTAATAGAGAATTCCTGGTTTCAAAAATAAGACTCTGGCTTCCCCACTCATTACTTGGATTGTGAGCAAGAGAAAGTACATGGGTGGACCAATTCACCAGGAAGTCTGGTATTAGAAAAGAAGACCCAGGCTTAGTACTTGAAGGATTATTATTATATGGTAGTTTTTTAAAATATAGGAGTTCAAATGTTGCTTCTTTACTGTTTTGTTTTTTTAGACTTTATTATCCTGGCGGTATGGGGAATGCTGGCTGTAAGTGGAATTACATTACAGATTCGAAGAGAAAGAGGGCGACCGTTTTTCCCTCCCCACCCATACAAGATGTGGAAGCAAGAAAGAGAGCGCAGAGTAACAAACATTCTGGATCCAAGTCACCATATCCCTCCGTTGAGAGAGAGGCTTTATGGCCGATTAACCCAGATAAAAGAGCTTTTCCAGGAGGAACAGCCAGCTGGAGAGAGGACTCCCCTCCTTCTGTAGATGGCATGAGCTTGGCCAGTCTGCCTCACTCTGGAGGTCACGTCCAGACTGCTTCAGCAGTCGCCGGTGCAAGTCTAGTTTGGAATCTGCTCTGCACAAGATTGTGGTGTCCTTTTTGATGTATGGTGAGGGTGTGCTAGGGAGTTAGGGTGATTCTGAGTTAGAAAGTGAGGAGGATGACTGGACAGTTGGTAGTAGGGAGACTTTTATTTCTCAACACTTGGGAAATTACTTTTTGGTTTATAAATATATGATCAATTTACTTCATCAGATACACCAAAAAATAAAGAAAAATAAAAAATAGTGATTCTCCTGAAAAACCCTGGTGTTTCTTTTTATAATTCCTTAAACAGTGTTCTCCCCTGTATCTGTCATAACTTGGGGAGGGGAATTACTTAATTATTGTATTCAATCTGCATTCACCACTGTGTTTGGAGATTAGGAGATTAAGGGATTTGATACTGAGTCTCTGAATGTCAGAATATAAAGAGATGCAACTCATCTTAAAGAGTGAGAGAGAAAGAATCAATTTTATTTATTTTTCCAACTGGCCTTGGTTTCTGTGACTCTTAGTTGTGGTGTTGGGGTTTGAACCCAGGTTCTCGCGTGTGCCAGCCAAGTGTTCTAACCAAGCCACTGTTCCAGCCCCATAACTCATCTTCTTACTAAAAGCAATCTGACTACATGGTTACATGTCTTTTTTCTCTTCTTCTTTTTTAATCAATAAGGTACCCTTTTTGTTTTTCAATGTCTAAAAGATTTTTTAACTGTAAAATACACAAAATTTACCAACTTATTTTTAAGTGTACAATTCAGTAGATTTCCTTTGTTTTTGCCTTTTATTGCTTAAAGTGGTAATTTAAATAGCTAGATTAGTTCAATTATTTGAAAATAGGTCAGTTCATATAGATAGTAGAACTTTTACATGAATGATTTATTTATATTCCAAAAAAGATCTTTTTTCCCCCATCTTTTCTTTCAAGGTTTTATAAAATAGTGCTGACAGCTGGGCATGGTGGCACATACCTGTAATCCCAGCAACTCAGGAGGCTGAGGCAGGAGGACTACAAGTTCGAGGCCAGCCTCAGCAATTTAGCCAAACCGTGTGTCAAAAAATAAAAAGGGCTAGAATGTAGCTCAGTGGGAAAGCGTCCCTGGGTTCAGTGCCCACTACCACAAAAAAAAAAAAAAAAAAAGTGTTGACAGTTGATCTTTATTTTAAACTGCATTAGATGGCATGTTGCCCCCTTCCCCGAAGGACACAAGTTGATCCCTCCTTTATAGCACCTAAGGTTTTCCTGCTAAAGTAGCTGTATTATATAGCACTGGAGTAATACAGTTTTAATAACTGCTTTTCCATAAGTAAAACATTTCTGCCATCTGTGTTTTGAAGTGATGAGGCGGGAGTCAAGGATTCAGGTATTCGGTGGGCCTGCCTTTAATTAGGACCACCTTGGACTCTCTAAGAAGGGCCTCTTTGGTTTCGATAACCTTGTTATACCAACAGGAAAGCAGCACTTGTGTGCCCTGGGCCACACACCTCCTGGTCATGGCCATCTTCTTGCCTGTCAGAGTGCTGCATTATGAACTGGTTCCTCCGACACTCCTGGTGCTGAGGTCAGTTATGGCCATGGCGTACATGTATGTAAGGTAACCACTTTTAATTGGTGTTGCTTTTTACAGTTTCTTCAAAGTACAAAAGTTTAGTGAAGTTTCAGGTAACTGGAAAAATCTTCAACTTTTGCTTTTAAAAGTGTTCTGTAAAATCTAAAGTAGACTAGATCTTCAAAAAAAGAAAAAACATTTTGGGAAGGATAAAACAAAAATGAAAAAATACAAAATCATTTTTGCTTTAGAAAATTTAATGCAGGTAATTGTTACTGTTTATAACTTCAGTAATACTTAAACTTGATTAAAAAGTCTTTTTAAAAATAATTTACTGTAGGGACTCTGACTTCTACAAACTTTGTACATTTTAACAAAGTTATATGTAATATTTGTGAGTTCTCTGTACGCTCAGAATGCACTGTCAATGAAGACTGTAAAAGGAGGAACACCTTTTTTGGAAAGGATACAAATTATTTAAAAAATTGATAATTTGTAATAAAATCCCCTTTGTATAATTTTTGTAATAAATACCTATTTTGAAAAAGTGCTAAAAAGCCTAGTTATTAAAATAGTAGTGTTGTTGAAGAAAAAGTAGTAGTATTAAAGGAAAACCTGTTATATTATTCTTAAAGTGTTTTCCAAAAGTTGGCTACCAAAGTTGCCAGACCACACTAGCCAAACAGTACTGTAGGCCAGTTTTTTCTGTATAAGGGGTTAGAAAACTGATTCTAGCCGGGTGTGGTGGCACACACCTATAACCATCGATTCGCCAGACTGAGGCAGGAGGATTGCAAGTTCAAAGCCAGCCTCAGCAACTAAGCAAGGCCGTAACTAACTTGTGAGACCCTGTCTCAAAATTTAAAAAAGAATTTTCTAGACTACTAGGCCTAGAGAGAGATCGTGTTGTTTATCTGTCCCTTTTACTTTATTCCTGAGGAAATTCTCAGATAACAGTGCGCAGACAGGGTTGGAGATGTTTGACTCCATTGTACGGTCATGAAGATATAAATCATTATTTTTAATTTTTTCTGATAAATTGGTAGGATATTCCTCATGTTAATATTTATAGCTATGCCATTTTTAGGAAATTACTAATTTCACACAAGCATGTTTTTTCCAAGTTAATTCTTTGTGGTCATGGACCTTATTTTATTTCAAATGACTGATAGATAATATTTCGAGTATCCATAAATATCTCTACAGCAGCATTTGAGTAGCACTTTTAAGGCTCACTCTTGATGATGTCCATAATACCTGTTAGTAACTTTCCTTGAAGCCCATAGTTTCCCAGCTCTAATTTTCTTAGAACAGGGCCTTGTCCTGGAGCTCAGCCCTGCAATGTGCTCTTACTGGGGGAGCAGCTTACCTGTGTTTTTTCCTTTTACATTATGGACTAAACTGTGTCCTTGCCAACTTTATATTTTAAAGCTGTGACCTCTATTATCTCAGAATGTAACTGATAATGCCTTTAACGAGATGATCTGGTTACATTGAGGCCATAAATCCAATCTGAGTGGCATCCTAATAAAAAAGAATAGGATACAGAGAAACACCAGGGACGTGTGCCAGAGGAAAGCCCATTTGAAGAGCAGTGAGAGTAGAGAGGTCTCAGAAGCAGCCAGTCCTGCTCACACTTCAGTCACACGCTTTCAGCCTCCAGAACTGTGAGAAAATTATTTCCGTTGTTTAAGCCACCCAACCTGTGACATTTTATTATGGCAGCCCTGGCAAAGTAATATACTTTACAGATCATTTTATTCTGGTAATTGGTGGAAATGCACCTTGGCAGTTTTGCCACTGTATTTGCAAGGACTACTCTATGAAGTGAACAACAAGAGGAGCTCCAAATTAATGGAAACTTCGGATTTATCCAATGGCTACCATGTAAACACTGGGGAGATTGGTAGGTCTAGACAAAATTGTCGGCACAAGAGGCAAAATTTTAAAAAATCATAGTGGTCTTTGCCTTGGATCTTCAATACAAAATTTGTTGGTTTTTTTTTTTTTTTTTGGTTTTTTGAGAGAAGGACTGAGAATTTTTTCTGTTCAAGTCCTGTCTGTCATTCCTAAGGTGAATTCCTTTCCTTGCAAGATTACAGAGTGGCTGATTATGGAGCCTTTTAGGGGTAAAAGTCTTACTGTCTCACTTGAGGTTCATGGCTCCTGCTGACAGATTGTTGCCCAACTTTTGTGCTGATACTCTGACCTGCCTGAACTCATGGTGGTCACATTGGAAGAGCATGGATATCTGTGTCTGGGGGCTCGGAGCAAAGGGACAAAGATCAAAATGAACAACTGAAAGAAGCAGTAAGATCAAGTGTGCCTTTGCTCTCCAGTGAGTTGTTTTCAGCAACGGAACCAGGAAGGCCTCAAATTCTTTCTGCCCTTCCTTTTTCTTTCCCTACCCCTCCCCTCCACTCAACAGACATAGTGGCACAGGCAAGCCTGTAATCCCAGCAACTGGAGGCTAAGGTGGAAGGATCACAAGTTCAAGGCCAGCCTGGGCAACTTAGGAAGACCCTGTCTCAAAAAAAAAAAAAGACTGGGGATGTAGCTTGGTGGTAGAGCACCCCCGGATTCAATGCCTAATACCAAAACAAAAAAATGCCTCCAAAACCAGCTGTCTTGTTTGAGGGAGACCATCCAGGTATCAAAATTCCATAAAAGAAGTAAATACATGTATTGTGAGGTCTAGGCCTAGGGTTCTAGAGGATAGTATCAGGTTCCAGGTTGAAGGCTTCTGAAAAACCTCATCTTGCTTATTAATGCCTGACATTTTTTCAGTGTAATCTTGTTCCACAAGACTATACAACTTCCTTTCCAAACCAGCTCTTACTTCTGATTCCCTTCATTGATATATACCAGTTTTCTTCTGAGATACTGTTTTTGCTCTCATGCTTTTACATTTTACATAGGTCTTCATTCTTGCTCAAAGTAGGTACAAAAAGCTTGTCTGTTGTGGTCTTTTTTTTTTTTTTTGGTACTGGAAATTGAATCCAAGGATGCTGTACCACTGAGCTATGTCCCCAGCCCTTTTATTTTTTTTTTTATTTATTTTTTTATTGTGAGAGTAACTTGCTAAAGTACATAGGGCTTCCATAACTTGCTGAGGCTGGCCTTGAAATTGCAATCTTCCTGCCTTAGCCGCCCAAGTTGTTAGGATAATGGGCATGTACCAACCACCATGCCTGGTGAGATAGGTCTTAAAATGAACATATTGTAGGACAGTTTAACATTTGAAAAACTCATTTGCTTAAAGAAAAATAACTTTTTCTTTTTTCAGTACTGAGGAACGAACCACTTTAAGACCTTTCTTTTTATGCAGTGGGAGGCGGGTGGGCAGTGGCAGGCAAGATCTTGGTAAGTGGCCCAGGTTGGTCTTGAACTTGTGATCCTGCTTTAGCATCCCCCATAGTTAGGTTTATTATGAGTGTATCACCAGTCCTGACTTTGAAAATAACAGATAGCCCTGAGCACTTAACCAGAGAGTGGTGCTGAAAATTTGAGACCAGAAGCAGACAGATCATCTCCATTTTAAAGTAGCTAAAGGCCAGCCCAATTCAGTTTCCACTGTATATAAGAACAAAAAGTGCTGAGGTTTGGGGGTTTTATGTAATCACAATGGACTAATCCAGTACATAATAAAATGCACAAAGCACTGCAGCTATTGACAATTTACTTAACTCTTTTCCTGTCAGACGGTATTTAGGTTAAATTCAATTTGTTCACTTCGATGTGACTTGGACCAGGGCTAACAGTGCATACACATGGTAAGAAATGATACGTTTCTAACACAGACACACATACACATGTATTTATGTGTGTATATATAGGTATATACACACATACATTATATACATTTTTTTTTAGAAGGACAGCGAGAGGGAATCAATTTTTAATTGAGTTTTTCACATGGCCTTCGTTGCTCTGACACTTGTGTATGTGGGTGCTGGGGTTTGAACCTGTGTACTTGCACATGCCAGGCCACCGCTCCAGCCCCATGTTTCTAATATATGTTAAGAGAAAGCCAGCAGGATTTGCTGAGTTGGATGCAAGACAGAAAGTAGAATCAAAGATACCACTGGAGCTTTTGGACTTGGCAGCTGGAAATGGGATAAACTGGGATGGGGAATAGAATGGAGAAGTTCTGGGAGTTCAGTGAAAGACATCTTAAGTTTGAAATGTCTCTGGTAGTCATAGGTGGATGAGTGGAATTAATGGGAGGTACAAACTAGGTGTAAATACAAGTGGTATTTAAAGTTAGGAGACTGGGTAAGATCAACAAAGTGGGTAGAGATACAGCACTGAATAGGAATAAGGACTGATGGTGGTGGCTAACATTGAGGTCATAGAGAATAAAGAAACAAAGGGGACTTGAGAAGGAGAGCCCCCCCCCCAAGGCAAAAGGAAAATGTACCTTCAAATGCCAGTGAGAAATTACCTTCATCAGTATTTTAAAACATTTCCTGTTTCAGTCTGTCAATCAAAAAGTGCTAAGAGCCAAATTGTTACAGATCTAAGATTTTCCATTTTTTTCACTGAAGTAGTTTATAACTAATCTAAAATTGTGGGAGTTACCTTGATATTAAAGTATACCAAACATTATAAATTTGAACAGAAAGCACTTTATCTGAGATTGTAATTATTTAGAACCATATTCCCTATGTAAAATTTTAAAAATATATATATAGCTGACTATTGATAAGCAAATGATGTATTAGTTTCTTAAGGCTGCCATTAATAAACTACCAACAAGCTAGGTGACTTAAAACAATGGAAATTTGTTTTCTCACAATTCTGAAGGCCAGAGTCTGAAATCAAGCAGGGTTGGTTGGTCCCTTGGAGCTGACAGAATCCACTCCATGTCTTTCTCTGAGTTCTAACAGTGGCTCATGATCCTTGGTGTTCCCTGAACTGCATAAATCTCTGCCTCCATCTTCCCATGGCTTTCTCTGTTTCCAATCTCTTATTAGAAGGACACCAATCATTGGATTTAGGGTCCACACTAAATGCAGAGTGATCTTATCCTGAGATTCTTAATTACATCTTTAAAGACCTTATTTTCAAACAGAGTCACATTGCCAGGTATAGCGGGTTAGGATTTAGGCTTACTTGGGGGGGATACTATTTAACCCACTACAGATGATAAAAAGGTTTGCAGGATCACCAAGAAGTTGCTGGCCAATTTCTAAGAAATACATATAAAAGTTATTGCTAAGTACTCGTTTTGTGGCAAGAAGAGACAAGAGGCCTTAAACTAATATAAGTGTAAAGCATTGTTTTAAAAATAAAATGGAGACCATACCAATTTTAATCACTCATCTTTATTGATAAAATAGTCTCCTATGCAGTATATGCTCTCAGTCATAAATTCAAGATTCTTAAAAAATAAAAGGGGGCAGAAGGAAAACTGTCATTAAAAACAAAGTGTTTTCAAATACCCAAGACCTTAAAATTATATCCAAGCAAGAACACCAAGAATAAATTAACTTATTTACAAAAATATTTATCAAGTAATAACATTTTAAAACTACAGCTGCCTAATGAATTGCCTCAGACAAAATCTCAATTGTGTAACTTATTTTCTTTAATTTTTACTTGGGATAAAAACTATTTGAATAAATTTGCCACTGAATTAAGGACTACTTTCTGAAAAAAACAATAGAAAAGTTTAAAAATAAAAGACTGCCATTTACTTATAAAATATCAATTAAGGCCTCAGAGAAAAGAAATTTAATGTTTTGGGCCATTAGCTCTGTTCTAATCAGTCAGCCCCATCCACCCCTCTCAACCCAAACTTAATATAGAAAATCTCTGAAGCAAAAAATAGTTGCTGAATTTTACCAATATATGAATTATAATAAAATTATCACATGAAGTGATATTTAACAAATTATATACACAAAAGTAGAATTTTCTATTTGTGCTAATTTTATCATGTAATATAAATGAGTACATTACATTTAATCATATTTGATACTCATCCTTTTATTCTATGATCACTACAAAATAAAGAAAAATTTTGGTTTCAGTTGGTATTAACGAAAGTTTTTGTATCTGGTGGCTTTTTAAAAATCTACATACTATTTTTAAAAATCCAATACTTATAAATCCATATATTTCCAACCCCTTTTATAAGTGGAAAGTTATGAGAAAAATCTTACAGGTTATGAGAACTAGATGGGACTTAAAAATTAAAGAATTTGAGTCTTTTTTCTGTATCTTGAGTAATTTTTAAAATGTTGTATAAGCCAGCAGAACTCTGAATTTGCTTTGAAATCACCATTACCTATCTTACTCTATCAAACATTTCAACTATTAAGCAAATGACCTTTATAATATCCTTAAATACAAACCAAAGAGAAAAATCTTGTTTTTATTACTGAAAATCAAAAGTTATTCTTTCAGAGGAGTAGTTTAACCTACTAAGTATGTCTATTATAAGATCTTCTTTCTTAGAAAGTAATATTCCTTCTCTTTCATTCCTGAAATCATATTTCATACACTTCAGCACATTATGGACAATTTTTAGCTAAGTATCATTTATGGTAAATTAGCTATAATTTAATTTCCTCTTTTGTGGTGCATGTAAAACATTCCTACATTCTTTGAAAAAAATTTAGATTAATAGGAAAGGAGACAAGCAATCACTAAAGCTGAAGTCTTAATGTTACGTAAGTTACTTGTTAACTCTGACACCAAACAGGAAGGATTAAATTTAGTATTAAATTTCCATTCACAAAACCATGGTGAAATCTGATATTTTTAAATTAGGATATGGGAACAGTCAAGTTTATCTAAGTATATGATCCAGAAAGCTACAGCACTGCTAAAACTCTTGATTGTTCAGCCATCACTATGAAAACCCTTTATTTGTTCACCAATTAACAACAGCTCAGTTTCTGCTTTTCAATTGTTTTGTAATAAAGTTTATGACCATTAACTATACATTTTTGTTGTTGTTGTTGCTACTCTTAGCCAGTGCACTGTACAAAGTAAAGAGGGAAAATAAAGGGTTGATTGAAACTGGATCTTCTCTTCATTCATTCTTAGGCCAGTCTCAGTGACAATTTTGAAGCCAGGCCCAAAGTTCCCAGACTTGGAAGCCCTTCAGCTCTTCCTCAGACTCAGGTCACTGTTGGTTACTAATGCTGATAAAGATGTGCTTTCCGATGCATCATCCTTCCTAAGGTTCAAAAATGATTCTCGAGTTATTTGGAGGATCTCTCTCAAGCCTTTGTTTTCTTGCTATAAGGAGACAAGGAAAAAAAAATATATATGCATATATATATATACATACACACATCATTCACAAGGTAACTACAAGAGGATGAACATGTATTAAGAAAAGATAAACGTGAAGGTAATAATGAAAAGGAAATTCTGTAATTGGCATAAACATACTGACATATGTAGATGACAAACTGACAATTTGAACCCAAATGCTTTCAAAAACAGTGTAAATTCTGTTCACCCTCTACCACCACTGCAAAGCCATCTTACATATGCAGATGTGACTGCAATGAAAACCCCAAAGCTGCCTTACAGTTGTACTAAACATGAAGAAAACAACATCTAAATTTATATTTATATAAATTCACCAAGGCAGTGAATAATACCCTCTGAATACACCCTATCAGTACATTAGTACTTTTATTACTTTCCATGATAGTATGGAATCTAGGACAGGCCATCTGTTTATTTCCCTTTCTGGAGTTTGAGAGCAATGGGGATGGCTGAGTAGATGATATTTCTCAAAAGGAAACTAACCACATCTGGCATTGTGAACAACTTTGCCCTTTTCTCCCCCTAGAATTACTGCTAAGAAATTTGCACATAGTTAAAAATAACCTTTTATGATTACCTTCTATGTCTTCAGTCTCACTTTCTAAGCAGAAATTAACAAACCATAGCCTGGCCTAAAGCCTGTTTTCGTTAAGTTGATTTTTTTTTTTAAGGAGAGAGTTAAGAGAGAAAGAGTCAATTTTATTTATTTTTTTCATCTGATTTTTGTTTTTCCTTCACTTAGTTGTGTATCTGATGCTGGGGTTTGAACCCTGGTACTCATGTATGCCTGGCAAGTGCTCTACCACTGAGCCACCTCTACAGCTTCTATAAGTTGCATTTTATTGGAATATAGCCATGCCTATCTTTTTTTGTTGGTGGCTACTTTTGCACTATAGTGGCAAATTTCAGCAGGTACAAACAGCTTAGTTTTCGAAGTCTAAAATATTTACTTTCTGGCTCATTAGTGAAAGTCTACCCACTCCTGTTATACAAATGGGAGAACACTGTATATATTTAAAAGTAACAAGTCAGTTTTAGTTCTCTATAACCAATTTATTGACCATGACTTCAAAATGAAACAAAATATAAAAGTCTATTCCACCTATTTTAATTATTCAATAGTGGGTCTGGAGCGGTGGCTGAGCGGTTACAGTGCTTGCCTGGCATGCGTGAGGACGCGAGTTCAAAACCCAGCATCAAACCCAGCATCACATACACAACAAAGTCTCGGAGCAATGAACATCATATGAAGAATTGAACAAAACTGATTCTTTCTCTCTATCCCTCTTTCTTTAAAAAAAAAAAAAATTCAATAGAGACTTGTACTTTTGTTGTCATTAAATAAAGGACAGACTGAGAAAGACTTTTATACTCCTTGGAAAAATAAGAATACACACAAAAAATTGTGACTTAAAGTACCATTTCCCTGTACTATCATGATCTCTAATAGAATGAACACATTGTTAAGAATTACTAAATTGAAGGGTGAGAACATGGTGCCCACACCATCAGCAGCAATCCCCCAGCACTCCTGAGGAAAAGTTCGTGCTTCGGGAATTGGATGTGGTCTCCAACGGTAGGACCAGGTTCACTGTGTATGGAGAGATTGTCCCCCTTAATTCATTAACACGAAAGAGAAAGAGCTTGGCAATAACGAGCTTAAACTGGGAGTTAGTCACACCCGCTCTGACCGCTGCTGGCTTCACAGCTGAGGTGTGGGGAGGAAGCAGGGTGTGGAAGGAGCAGGGCATAAGTAATTTGACTCGGACACAGCTGGGAACACCCAAACAGACTCCTGCGCTTACAGTCTGTGGCAGTTGTATCTCCAGCCCTCGACAGGGAACCTACAGTTGTTTGTGCATGCAAATTAGCAGTCTGGCTTCGATATCTTGAGATTTCCCTGAAGGTGGGGCTGGACACTCCTTCTGCAAAAGTGAAACCAGACCTATCGATTACTGCGGATTATGGACTTCAGTCTCCACAAGCAGACAAGCAGATCTAAGTGCTCTGTGTCCTGGCTGTCTTCCCAGGGAACTGTGTGGGACTGGGAACCATCTCTTCTGCTCTTGGGATGTGCAAGTGGTGGCTTCCTGCCCACCATCTTACACAGCTGAATGGGAGGAGTCTGTGATCAGATCTTGGCTCAGTAGGGCATATTTACCCAAGGTGGCCATTCGATGCAGTTCCTCCAAAAGCTGTTTGTAACTCGAATAAGGCAGGGACTAGCACCAGCTTCAGGAACCTTTGAAGAAAAGTGGCGGAATGGGCTCACTTTCAGCCTCTTGATTTCTGTGCATAGCCAAGACTCCACAGGTCCTCAGCTCCTCAGTTGGGACTGGGCTTCCACGCCCCCTTAGTGGTTGCAGTTGAGAACCACATAAACACTGGCCCAGTTAGGCTGGTGCCTCCTTTGTGCTTTTCTTCCCTTGCGGGGACTGTGACAACCCCACACAGCATCTCCTGGGGCCACGGAAGATCACAAGGCATCCAAGAGTGGGACAACAGCGATCCCGGGGAAGCTAACTTCAAGCTGTCCACTCTCCTTGGAACAGTCAAGAGTCCCATACATCTACACCAGGATCTACTAGACTCCCAACAGCACCTGGGTCCCCAGCTTGAGGGTCAGCAGTTTGGTCAGGCAGAAAATAATCTGCCCAGGAGTGCATCTCAGGTGGTGCTGAACTCTATTCTCACAGGAAGCAGGAGAGGACAGGGTCTTCTACTCCTCTACAGCAGAAAAATTTGGCGAGATCCTCTAGGAAAACCCATGGCCATAGATTACCAAGCTTCATCCACCCTGACAAACTCAACTGGGAAGAGTCTACAGCTAGATGGCAGATATGAATGCACTCCCCCACAGTACACACTGACCTAGGGGGCAAAAGCTCAGAACCCCTCCAACTCCCTTTTTTTCTTTTTCTTTTATGGTTGTTGTTGTGGTCTAGTATTTTTAACTTTTTTAACTTTTTAATGGTTTTTTAAAATTTTTATGCTTCTTATTTCTATTGTTATTACTTAATTTGGTGTTCTTGGATATATTTTTTTTTTTGTTCGTTTATATGTATTCGTAGTTGATTTCTACTGTCACTGTGTCTTCTTGTGTTCAACTGCCGTCTTCATAGCGTTGGGAGTCCGACCGGAGAAACTCTGCATGATAGCAAACTAGTCTTCGTTCTCCTTGGGTCAAAGAGAACCACACTCGATACTAACCTCTTCTTCCCTGTACTCTGGCAATTCCTAAACTATATGCTATTCTCTCTCACCCTCACAAAAAGTCTTTACCCCATTCACATCCCATTTCTATCTTTTCGTTACTCTTAAGTGAATAACCTACACCACGCTAATGCCTTGTAGCTCTTTCTTCTAAGTCACAAGTTCCACACTACCTCCCTATCTCACTTCCTTGGCTTTCTAGACATTACTTCTCCTCACCTATAGAGAACTGCTAAGTGAAGAAACGGTCATCCTTGAAAACAGGTATTTGCTTGATATCCTAATATATTGTGAGAGCTTTCATGGAAGAAAACTGCTCCTATAGGTGCTAATCATCATTATAACTGTTTTAGTTGAAACTGTCTAGTATATGCACCTATAGGCTCACAATTCTTCACTAATTGGACTGGTAGCTATTGATCTGTGCTTCCCAAATACCACCCATCCCAACGAAGCAAAGCCACAAGAAGCTCCAATAACCCCTACAAGAGTAATATTCACTGTCGTTCTTCAAGCCACACCCACTGTATCTGAAAATGAGGAAAAGGGGAAATAACTCCCCTCCTCAACCTCACAGCCCTCCAACCAAGGACTTCTAGATGAAAACCTAGAAAAATGTATCAACATTATTAGTAGTAATTCAATCAAAGAGTTGAAAGAAGAATTAAGGAAAGAGATCAGAGATCAGTTTCAAGTGATGACAGACAACTTATATAAGAAAATAAGGGAACAATTCCATGAGATGAGAGACCATATTTATAAAGAGTTAGACACCTAGAAAAGAGATGTACTAGAGCTTTCAGAATGGAAAAATACTGTCAACCAAATCAAATCATCACTGGAAGATACTAACACCAAAGTAAACGCAACAGAAAATAGAACCTCAGCTCTCGAAGAACATACATTAGATAACGAAGACAGGCTGAGCAATGTCGAGTTCAAGAAAGACAGACAAGAGAAGAAACTTACTATACATTACCAGAACTTCCAATTAATATTTGAGAAATAACATGAGAGTAACTGGGCTTGATGAAAACTCCAAACAGCAAACAATGGGCATTAAGAACCTTCTAAGTGAAATTGCCAAGGAGAATTTTCCTCATATCAGAACTGAATCAGAATACCAAATCCAAGATGCTTATAGGACACCAAACAGACCTAACCAAATGAGAAATTCACTGAGACATACCATATATAAAATGATTAACAGAGAAATTAAAGAGAGAACTCTAAAAGCAGCTAGGGAAAAGCCCCAAATCACATTTAGAGTCAGACCAAATAGTATCACTATGGATTTTTCAAATCAGACAATGAAGGCCAGAAGAGCTTGGAACAATATTTTTCAAGCCTTGAAATAAAACAATTTTTAGCCAAAAATAATATACCCTGCATAACTCAGCTTTAAATGTGAAGGGGAAACTAAATACTTCAATGATAAACTCAAGCTAGCAAGATACATGAACACAAACCCTGTGCTACAGAATATTCTCAAGGACATTCTTCATTCAGAAAAAAACGCTAATAATACCCTAAACCCTTAAACAATTGAGTGTCAATAACATTACACACCAAAAGATACCCAAGATGGCACAAAACTCAGCAATAGTCACAAAGTTTGAGACTCAGTTTCCCATATCTATTCTAACTCTGAATGTGAATGGTCTCAATGCCCCAATTAAAGAGATACAGATTGGCTTACTGGATCAAAAAACAAAATCCAACAATATGTTGTCTACAGGAGACACACCTTACACTCAAAAATAGAAACAAACTGAAGGTGAAAGGTTGGCAAAATGTCTACCAAGTCTGTTGTCTAAAAAAGCAAACTGGTGTGGCGATCCCAATATCTGATAAAATTAATTTTGATTTAAAACTAGTCAGAAACAACAAAGATGGACACTACATCATACTAAAAGGGACAATTTATCAAGAAGACATAGCGACAATTAACATTTATGCCTCTAATTACAACCCCCCCAAATTATGGAAAACATACTCAAGGACATTAAACCCGTCAATGATCTCAACACAACACTGGGGGTCTTCAATACACCATTATCAGCACTACACAGATAATTAAAACAAAAAAATCAATAAAGGTATCTCCAATCTGATCAATTCTATTAACCAAGGGCTTAACAGACATCTATAGAATATACAGTGAGCTAAATTTACCTTCTTCTTAGCACCTCACAAATCCTTCTCTAAAATAGAAAACATCCTAGTCCACCGAGCTAACCTTAACAAATACAAAAAAGTTGATAGAGTCCCATGGATCCTTTCAGGCCACAATGCTATGATCTTAGCAATCAACAACAAGAAAAACAACAGAAATTACTCAAATACTTGGAAACTGAATAATACCCTCTTAAAGGATGGATGAAAGAGATAATGAGAGCAGAAATCAAGAAATTCTTGGAAATGAATGTGAATGAAGAAACAATATATCAAAATCTCTGGGCCAGTATGAAGATATTCTTAAGAGGTAAATTTATAGCACTGAGTGCATACATCAAAAATCAGGAAAGAGCCCAAACAAATAGTCTTATGCTCCAACTCAAATGCCTGCAAAAGAGGAACAATCCAATCCCAAAGCTAATAAAAGACAGGAAATAACTAAAATCAGAGCTGAAATCAATGAAATTGAGAACCAAAAAAAAAAAAAAAAAAAAAAAAAAAAAAAATAGAAGAGAAAAAAAAAAAAATAAAAACAAAAAAAAAAAAAAAAAAAAAAATACAAATTATCAGACTCAACCAAAATCCAGAAGATTATCAGAACTTATTTTGAAAATTTATACTCTGCTAAATTTGATAATCTGGAAGATACGGACAGATACTTTGCCACATATGACATCCCCATGTTAACACCAGAGGATATTGAAAATCTAAACAAACCTATCTCAGGTAGTGAAATTGAAGCAGCAATCAAAGGTCTTCCAAAAAAGGAAAGCCCAGCACCGGATGGATATATGGCAGATTTCTACCAAATTTTCACAGAATTAACACCAATACTCAATAAGCTTTTCCATGAAATTGAAAGGGTTGGAGCACTCCCAAACACTTTTTATGAAGCAAATATCACACTGATACCAAAATCCAACAAAGACACATCAAGAAAAGAAAACTACAGACCAATTTCCTTGATGAACAAAGATGCAAAAATTCTTAATAAAATTCTAGCTAATTGGATCCAAAAGTACATTAAAAAGATAATAAATCATGATCAAGTGGGCTTCATTCCAGTAAAGCAGGGCTGGTTCAACACATGCAAACCAAAAAATGTAATTCACCACTTAAACAGAATTAAAAATAAAAATCACATAATCATCTCAATTGATGCAGAAAAGGCCTTTGATAAAATTCAATACTCTTTTATGCTCAAAACTCTGGAGAAGATAGGGATCAAGGGAAGATACTTTAATTATGGAAGATCCATTCATGACAGACCCATAGCCAACATTATGCTCAATGAAGACAGACTGAAAGCATTTCCACTGAATTCAGGAACAAGACAATGTTGTCCACTTTTACCACTCTTATTCAATGTAGTCCTTGAAACCCTTGCCAGAGCTATCAGACAAGGAAGTCAAAGGAATTTGAATAGGAAAAGAGGAAGCCAAGTTGTCTCTATTTGCTGATGACATTATTCTATAGCTAGAAGACTCAATAAGCTCGACCAGAAGACTTTTAGAGCTTCTAAGCGATTTCAGCAAAGTGGCAGGCTATAAAATCAACACAAATAAATTATTAGCTTTCCTATACTCCATCAACAAGTCCACAGAATAAATCAGGAAATCTGTCCCATTCACTATCTCCTCCAAAAAATTAAAATACTTGGGAATAAATCTTACAAAGGATATTAAGGACCTCTACAACGAAAACTATTGAACTTTTAAAAAAGAAATTGCAGAAGATCTGAGTAGACGGAAAAACATTCCATGTTCATGGTTAGGCAGAATCAATATAATCAAAATGGCCATTCTACTCAAAGCCCTATACAGATTTAATGCAATCCACATCAAGATACCAATGTCATTCTTCACAGATATAAAAAAAAGCAATTCTCCAGTACGTATGAAATAACAGAAGACCCAGAATAGCCAAAACACTCAGCAAGAAGGAAGAAACAGGTGGTATCTCAATTCCTGACCTGAAATTATACTATAGGGCTAGAGTAATAAAAACAGCATGGTATTGGTATCAAAACAGAACTGAAGGGGCTGGAGCAGTGGCTCAGTGGTTATGGCATTTGCCCGGTATGCACAAGTAAACGGGTTCAAACACCAGCACCCACGAATACAACTAAGTGTCATATACAAGTGTCAGAGCAATGATGGCCATGTGAAAAACTCAATAAAAATTGATTCTGTCTCTTTCTCTCTCTCACTGTCCTTCTCTCTCTTTAAAAAAAAAAAAAAATAGAACTGAAGACCAATGGACTAGAAAAGAGGATTCTAAGATGAACCCCCATACCTTTAACTATCTGATTTTGATAAAGGGGACAAAAACATAGTGTGGAAGAAAGATAGCCTGTTCAACAAATGGTGTTGGACAAACTGGACAGCCATTTGTAGACAACTAAAATTGGATCCTTACCTTTTACTCTGCACAAAAATTCAATCAAAATGGTTCAAAGATCTCGCTATTAAACCAGCAACTTTACAACTGCATGAAAAAGAAGTAGGATCAACACTACATGACATAGGGGTCGGCACTGCCTTCCTTAACGAGACTGGCATAAGAAGTAAAGTAAAGAATAAATGAATGGGATGCAATTAAACTAAAAAGCTTCTGCACAGCTAAAGATTTAGTCAAGAGTATCAAGAGAGAACCTACATAACGTGAGAAAATCTTTGCCTGTCACACCTCAGACAGAAGGCTAATATCCAGAATATACAAAGAACTAAAAGAACTAAACACCAAAATCACAAATAATCCAATCAATAAATGGGATATGGAACTTAAAGAAACTTCTCAGTGGAGGAAGTCCAAAAAGCCCGTAAACATATGAGAAAATACTCTATCTGCATCATTAGCAAAAAGAGAAATGCAAATCAAAACTTCAATGAGACTCCACCTCACTCCTGTTAGACTGGCAAAAATGAAGAATACAAACAATGACAGATGCTGGAGGGGCTGTGGGAAGAGAGGAACACTGTCACATTACTGGTGGGACTGCAAACTGGTTCAGCCACTCTGGAAAGCAGTGTGGAGACTCCTCAAAAAATTAGGGATAGAACTGCCTTATGACCCAGCTATCCTACTCCTGGGTATTTTCCCAAAAGAGTTAGAATCAGCATATTATAAAGATACAGCTTCATCAATGTTTATAGCAGCTCAATTTACTATAGCTAGACTATGGAACCAACTCAGATCCCCCTCACTGGACAAGTGGATTCAAAAACTTTTGTACATATAGTCAATGGAATACTACTCGGCTATTAGAGAAAATGATATTATGGCATTTGCAGCCAAGTGGATGGAGACGGAAAAAATTATGCTAAGTGAAATATCCCAAACTCAGAGACTCAAGGGCCAAATGTTTTCTCTCATTTGCGGAAGCTAGAATACAACCGGATACAGTATGATAGATGGCTAAGCTAATAATAACCTCAACATGTATGAATTTTTACATGAATAAAGGGAACCTGGCCTAGGATATTGGGAGATGTGGAGAGGGGGGGGGAGGGAATAGGAAGGATATCAAGGAGACCAGAGGGAGGGAGTATGTGGCAATCAACTCAGAGGGAAACCGCTGATTTCCATGAGAAGTTCATTTAACATGGGGGTTTAATAAAGGGAAACATGGAACTGTAGTGAACCCAACGGGGGAAACCATGGAATGGCATCAGTTTTGGCTTGCTCTGTGAATATACATTTATTCTTGATTGTTTGATAATGATTCCCTATTTGTAAATCCATATTTAATGAATAAAAAAAATTACTAAATTGAAGAAGCACCTTCATCTAGTAAGGAAAATAATGTAGGATCAAAAACTAATTTTCTCAATTACTGGGATAAGTTCCTAATGATCCAAGATGCTTGCATTACTATATAGTCTTGCATCATATATCCATATAACCAGCATCCAGGTTAAGAAGAAACATTACCAAGTACCCCAGAAAAGTGTGTGTGTGTGTGTGTGTGTTATAAAGGATATGTTTTTAGCATGTGTCTTTCTATAGACAGTTTTCATCTACACTTGCAATTTAAAACTTACTTCAAGTTGAAATATTCTTTCCTGTTCCTTGCAACCCTGTTGCTCATCAATTTCAATGGCTTTCCTCATTACAGCTGCCATTTCAGTTATCTGGTCAACATGTGCTTGTAACTCCTGGAAAAAAAAGGACAGGAGTTGAAAAATCAGTGAAATACTTTATTAAGTTTATTTTTGGATCCTTTCCTTTTAATAAAATCTGCACTGTCAATCAACATAAATGTAATATTCTTATATTGCCATTTAATATAATATGTTAGATCACAACAAAACAGGTTAACCATGAATGTTTTTGAAATCAAATTTCTGTTACAAATTCTGGAATTAAGGATAAACAACACAATATAACTAAACCTAGTACCAAGAAATTTATTCATTTCACATTCCTCTAATCACAAGAATCAGAAACTTTCTTTTTCATACTACATATATAATTGGTCAAAGTAACGGGAAAGATTAAAATTTGTTGACATATTTGATCTTCCTCAAAGTTTTCATGATTTACAAATCTTTTCAATATTACCCATGCCGGGGGTTGGAGCGGTGGCTCAGAGGTTACAGTGCTTGCCTGGCATGCATGAGTACATGAGTTCAAACCCCAGCACTACATACTCAACAAAGTCTTGGAGCAAAAAAGGCCACATGAAAAACTAAATAAAACTGATTGTCTTTCTCTCTCCCTCCCTCTCTAAAAAAAAAAAAAATTACCCATGCCTATAAATTGATCCCAATCAAATCTAGAACATTTTCTAGATCATAATCCTCTTTCGTAGCAAGAACTGTATCCTGTTTATATCTGCCTATTTAGTGTTTAGGATATAATAATTAACAGACTTCTGATTTTTAGCATTAAAATAGTAAATGGCCTTCTTTGCCAAGTGTTGAAAATATAATTTCAGTATAATATATAATACAGACCTCCACATTTGATAAAGTGTATAACCTCTGCCATTCTCTTTCCTTCTTTTTTTGCAAACCTGTCATGTGCCAGGCACTGTACCAGGCACCAGGAATATGGAATGTTGAGACATATTCCTTGACCTAAAGGACCTTACAATCTAGTGAAAGAGACAAATACCATTTAAAATTGACAGAAACATGAGAAAAATCATTTTTATCATAAACAGTTTCTATAGACCATTATTCATTGGCAGTGGAGGAATAAGGCCAAGCTTAAGTACAAAATACTTCCAAATAAACATCAAAACTCAAATAGTTGTACATATTGTTGTAAAAAGGATTTGAACAAAGCCTCAAAACACCCACAAAACTAGTAAACTGGGAGAAATTATGAAGAAAAAAAACTAGATCTTTGGCAAACCACATTTTAAATAAATATATATATACTCCAGTGCTGATTGAACCCCATGCTTGGCAAGTGCTCCACCACTTAGTTACATAGTTACACCTTCACCCTTAGTTTCATTTAATAATCTTAACCAGTAAAAATACAAGTCTTTTTTTTTTTTTTTTTTTTGGTGCTAGGGACTGAACCCAGGGCCTTGCACTTGCTAAGGACATGTTCTACCATTGATCTATCTATACCCACTCCAGCCCTTGTACTATTTTAATGCTGAAATCTATATAATATGAGTACTTGGAAGGTACAACAAAAGACTAATCTGTACTGTCCAGTACAGTGCTATTAAAATTAAATACATTTAAATAATTTTTAATTCCATCCCTGAGTGCACTGGTGACACTTCAACGTGCACAACACGCACATGTGGATAAGTGGCTTCCATATTAGCACAGATAAGAACATTTCCATCGTTTCAGAAAGTTCTACTAGACATCCTTGGATTAGATTATGGTAGCAAAAATGATAGCAAGATGAATACTTGCCATATTCTGCAACATTTAAAAAAATCATTTAAATTCCTCCCACTTGTAAAGGGAACCTAATGTTTAAAAGCAAGCAAATACAGATAACTGCAGCAGCAAAATAAGTATAAAGAATAAAAATTTTGAATACCAACAGCTTTCTTGATTTATGATTTGATCAGTTGTCTCTCACCTAGGTTTTAAAAAAAAACACACACACAAATAGGAAGCAAATATTTCTTTCCTTTTAAGCTGGAAGAAAATAGATATTACTATTTTTTTTTCCAGGACAAAGTCTGTTCTAACTAGATAGATTATCACAAGAAGAAAACCCAACACTCGAAATAGGATAGTAGTTTTACAGGCCTAATTAATGTTTCACTTATTCACTATAAAATCTTCAGTGAGGAATCTGTTTTCAATAGATGCAAAAGGCAAGAACTGATTCAAAACTGCCTGGAAGGGGCTGGAGCAGTGATTCAGCAGGTAAGCAGTATTGTGCTTGCCTGGCACACGCCAGGACCCGGGTTCAGGCCCCAGCACCAATACACAACTACGTGTTGGAGAAACTAAAATCCTTTCTTTGTTTTGTCACTGAGGATTAGACCCAGGGGCCCATTACCACTGAGCTACAACCCTAGTTCTTTTTATTTTTTGAGACAGGGTTTCCCTAAGTTGCTGCGGATCTTGCTGAATTGTTGAGGCTGGCATTGAACTTGTGATCTTTCTGTCTCAGCCTCCCTCGTTGCTGGAATTACAGGAGTGCATCACCATGCCCAGATAATGCCTTTCATTTCTAACTTCTGTCTAGGCTTATTTCTACTTTATTCAACAAAAACCTGCCACAACCAAGTTTTAAAAAACAGATGACACAATGGAGAGCACTACTAAATTATAACATCTTAAACAAAAGACATTTTTGTTTCATTTGTGAACTTTAAAGACTACAAACTATCAATCTAAATTAAAACATTTCATTTTTTTGATGGACCACCACTTTAGAAATAATGCCAAGAAAATATCCTTGATGTTCAGAAATAGAGTAAGTATCCTTTAAAAATCTATGGTCATGTAACATTCTGTATGACACATACAGAGAATTAATGACAGATTTTTAAAGTTTCTACACTAAACAGCATAGCTATCAAAAGTACAGGGTTTTTTGTATGTTTGTTTTTACGTAATTTCATTTATTTGCTGATCTATTCTGGGAGGGAAATTCAAAGTAAAAGAACTTTTTAAATGGACCCCCCTTCCATCCACACCCCAAAATTGACTGTTTTATTTAGTGTACATTCTGATTTGCTTCCAAGTGCCTCCTCTCCAGTCCATGTTGAGGTGCTTCAAGGATGTGTCGAGATGCATCAAGGAAGAATCCTTCGGAGTTGTTACGATGTACCATGTCAATCTGTAGTACAGAGTCATTATAATGTTAATACGGATATTATCCGTACTTTAAAAACTGAATGAGTGTTAGTTCATGCGTGTTAGCCAACTGTTCAAAATGTTTGTTTTTTTAAGATTTCCAAAAAGGTATGTTAAAAATAATATGAAAATAAGTATTTGGATAAAAATGAATTCTCAAATTTTCTACTGATTTTTAAGTGTGCACTCACAAACTTCTAGATAAGTGCAAAATTCTGTAGTATTTCAAAAGGGTCTCTTACTCCAAAATGCTGCTAGATGTAACTCTATTTGTTACCCTTAAGTGTGTTACAAATATTTTTTGTGTTTAGGTGTTATCAGAGTACTAGTACCCAAACACATCCTAGAATCCCATAGTTCTGTGCCTTTGTTTCTGTTTACTCACTTCTGCCTACCGAAACCCTCCCTGCCTTCCATAATTAATTCAAGATCGGAGTCAGATGAATGTTCTCTTTCTTGGACACTTTTCCAGATTCTCCTCATGAGAACTAATATTGCTCTTTAGTATTCCACTAACAATTCATATTTCTATCATCCTGCATTAATAATTATGTTTGTGTTTGTATCTCCCATAACACTGCAAGCTCATACAGTAATTCAACTTATTCATTCATTTACCATGCTATTATGCCTAAAAACTAACCTAGTGCAAGTGTTAATATACGTTTAATTCAGTAGAAGTATCTCCTTTTTGGGAAAAATCAAAATCACAAACATTAATATGTATTAGTTTGAATTAATAACAAGTAACCGAATAGTCATTTTATGTAAGCAAAGATCAGCACTTAGATAAATCCACATAATGAAAATGGGTGGTTTAGAGCTATCTTAGAAAACGTTTTAACTTTACAATTAGTAAAAGAACTTCTATGAATGGTTAAATTTAATGTGTTTTATCTATTTTTGGTGCTGGGGATTAAACCCAGGGCTTCAAGCATGCTAAGCACAAGCAATATCACTGAGCTACATCTCAATTCCCTAATATGTTTTAGAAAACATTTGCTCTGTTCTAGTTGCTATCAGATGGGACTAGCAAGCCGCAGTATTTTATTCTAAGCACTTTTCTGACATGGTGTTTTGGATGTTCAAGATTTATTTTTCAAGTTATAAAACATAAGGGCCTTTTAGAATTTAAGATTAAATTTATCTTACCAATAATTTTAACTCAATTTCTCTTTATACCTTAAAAAAAGACTCTTAGTTATAATTTAAATTTAAATGATCTGTATGGTCTCATTAACAATAGATTTTTTTTTTTTTTTTAACTAACAGGGACCTAACTCAGGGCCGTGCACATTCAGGACAAGTGCTCTGCCACTAAGCTATGTCCCCAGCCCAACAATAGATTTTATATTCAAAATATTGTCACTTAAGTGTCCAAGGATTTCCACTTGTCTAGGAGATGAATATTATAATTAGATATTATTAAACCCAATTTTATTAATTTATTAATTTACTAGTTGGCACAAGAGGAATCTAAATTTTCTCAAAGAGTTATTAACTAGATATTTAATTCTAGAAGAATTAATAATAATTTTAAAATACCTACAAGCACCAAAATGGAAGAAATATCTTAAAGAATCTAAAATGTGGCTTAATAATTAAGAAAGATAAAAATATGTCTATAACACTCCTTCTCAAATAATATTAGTAAAAACTAATTATAGATAGCTCACCATTATCCAAAATAGATAATGGCCAACTTATCACAATCTAGTCTAATATTTTTATTTCACACCAGGAGCTAAAATTCAGTTTAAAATAAAATGTAAATGGGGAAGATTATTCTACTTGTCTTCAAAACAGTTGTCAGTAACAGAGTAACATATCAAAGGAAACAGACACAAGAATGACAAGATGAGTAGCAAAAAAAAAAAAAAAAAAAACAAACCACACTAGTTTCTACCACTTGAGTTTTGTCTCTAAAAATGTCAATTGGTGTGCAACAATGGGGAAGGGGAGCAAAATTTTAATAGGTTGGTAATCTTTTCTTCTCCCCACCCCAGTTTTCCGTTAAGATCAGGATCACTCATAAAGTAGTTGAAATGCTTCATTCAGAAAATGGTCTTCAGAAAAACAAACCTACATTTAACAGCTTTCACATTTTAGAAAAAGTTTTCAAGCACTTCAATTTTTGTTTTCACAATAGATGTCATTACACAAGTATATTGGAAGAAAAATTTCTTAAGAGTAAACAACTTATAAAAATAATTTTGAATTGAACAGACTTACCTTTATTTCTAAAACAGTGTGTGTAATATTCATATACACACACATATTTATTTATAAGTTACTAGGGAACAACAGGAATTAGAGGAAAACAATCAGAAAATGGCAATACAACAAACAAAAAATAAAAAACAAAAAGGGAAAAACAGAAAACATAATTAAAAAGATGAAGTAGTCAATGTCATGTTAAAATGGCATTACTATATATCTCATTTAAAAAAAATTGTCCCTCTTTTCCATTTCAAGTTACATTTATAGAATAGATTACCTTGGAGTGCTGCTCCTTTAACTTCATTATTATACCTGGATCATCTTTTTTGCTAGCCATGAGCAATCTAAACATCTGTTCTCGATACTTGCTCATTATAAGTTCCAAGGCAGATTGATGTTCTTCCAGGGATGTACGCAATTCTACCAAGAATAACGGTATATTTTATTTAAACTTAAGGGTAAACAAAATATTCCCTTCAATATTGTATTTATCAAAATAACCAAATGATAAATAGGGTATTTTAAAAAGAAAACATGATACACAGAAGTCTACCCATATAACAATAAAAGAAGCCAAATGAAGTTCTTCCTTGGTTTTGGGTTTTTTGTTGTTGTTTTGGTTTTTGTGTGTGTGTGTGTGTGGTACTGGGGGTTGAAACTAGGAGCACTTTCCCACTGAGCTATATCAACAGCCCTTTTTATTTCTCACTTTGAGACAGGTTCTTGCTAAAGTTGCCAACACTGGCCTCAAACTTGTGATTCTCCTGCCTCAGCCTCCCAAGTCACTGGGATTACAGGTATGCACTATTACATCTGGCTTTAAACTCAGTTTTTAAGAATCATTTCAGAAAACATTTACAAAATAGCAAATAAATATCTGAAAATACTCTTGCTATATTAAGAATACCCAAAAGCCACAGAGTTTAGAGTGTGGTGGAAAAAACAAATATGTAGTAAGTGCAGAGCTACTCAAATACATTCAAAAGAACTCTAAATGGAGAAATTTGTGGAATTTTTCCAGAAGTATGGTACTGAAATGACTGTGATTTTCTTGGGTTGAAAAATTAAGGAATAGAGATTCTAGGTGGGGAGGCATGAAAGTGGATGATGTGTTGAGGAATTGGTTTGAGATGGAAAGAGCAAAATTTACATGGAAAAGGGCTATGAGAAGAAGACAGAAAAGGCAGCTGGGAATAGACTTCGAAATTCCTTGTGTAAGGAAATAAGGATATAACGAAAGCTCTCAAGCAAAAAGTAACATGGTTAGATTTATGTTTGAAAAATCAATCTACTGTTTGTGTTGAAGACCAATAAAGTGGAAAGACTAGAATCAAAGAGACCAGTTAAGACGGTACAGGCAAGAGGTTAAGAGCACCTAAACTGGAAACTAAAGCAGTGGGTCTGTACAGAATGAAACTTATTTCACAGGTAACAAAAATGGTGCAAACTAAATATTGAGGGTGAGAGTCCAAGATGATACCAAGAAATAATGTTCTCTGGGTGTGTGTTTCCACACAGGCAGGAAGATCTCAAGTTCAAGGTCAGCCTCAGCAACTTAATGAGGCTCTAAGCAACTTATTGAGACTCTGTCTCAAAATAAAAAATAAAAAGGTCTCGATACGTGGCTCAGTTGTTAAGTTCAATCCCCAGTATCAAAAACAAAACAACAACAACAACAACAAAAACCCCAAACCAAACCAAACCATACCAAAACAAAAGAAAAAGAAGATGTTCACCTACAGTGATAATATATCTTACCCTTGTTCTCTTGTTGCAATTCTCTGATTTGTCTGTTTTCTTGCTGGATTCCCATAACTAACGTGGATCGTGGCCGATGTCTTGCAACTTCATTAAGTTCTTGAATTTCTTCCTGATACTAATGAACAGATTAAAAAAGAACATGCGTGGAGAAATTCTTTGGAAACATATCTGATATGTGAATAATTATAAATAAACAGATCCTCAAAAAGTAAACAAAGGTATTATATAACATATATATTATGTAAATATATATATAAACACACACACTCTCTCATCCCACTCCTAGGTATATAACCAAGGGAACTGAAACCATATGTCCACACAAAACTCTGCATACAAATATTTACAGCAGCATTATGTGTAATAGCTGAACAATTCCAATGTCCATCAACTGATAAATAAACCACAATGTGTTGCATCCTTACAATGCAATATAATTGGGCAATAAACAGGAATGAAGTAATCCATGCTACAATGAAGAATTCTAAAAACATTAAGAAGCCAGTCACAAAAAGTCACATCATTTCCTCCAGAATAGGCAAATCTATGGAGATGTAAAGATCAGAGCTTACTAGGGGTCAGAGGAAGGGGGAAACAAAGGAAATACTGCAAATGGGTGTAGGGGTTTAGGGTGTTGAAAATGATCTATAATTAGAGGTTATGGTTGCACAGCTTGTGATTATAAAATCCAATGAACTGTACCATTTAAAATGGTGCATTTTATGGAATGTAAATATCTTAAGAACATGTGCAAAAGAAATGCAAAAGATTTTGCATTACAAAAAACAAGTGAGAACCTAACTTAAAAATTACACTCATTTACTTTCAAGACATTCTGAAATGCTTAGTAATGGATTTATTATAACAGTTCTATTTCTTAACTTCAAACTCCTTTTTATTTTTTAATTTTTTTTTACCACTTAAATCTATTTTTTTATTAGATGAATATGGAGTTACAATTGAGGGGAAAACATTATCAAACATTCAAGAACAAATGTATATATACTTAGTTATCCAGGGCTAATGCCATGTCATGGATGCCCAGCTTGGCATCCATGGATGCCCATTTTGCTGTTTCCCCTAGAAGAACCCGAGTTAAATGGATATCTTGTGGAGGTCAGAGATCTCCTTCTAAGATGATTTCCCCCCATATTCCCACCCTCCAGTCTCCTAGATATTCTTCCTAAGCCCTCCCCCTACCTTGTCCCCCACCTTATGCCTCCAGGTATCCTAGGGAGTCATCCCCCTGTTGCATTAAGAATCATATAATTTGAAGTTATTGTTAGCTTAGCCATCTAACATACTGCTTCTGGTTGTATTCTAGCTTCCACAGATGAGAGATACCGTTCAGCCTTTGAGTCTCTGAGATTGGGATACTTCACTTAGCATAATTCTTTCCATCTCCATCCATTTCGCTGCAAAAGCCATAATATCGTCTTCTCTAATGGCCGAGTAGTATTCCATTGTATATATGTACCAAAGTTTTTATATCCACTTGTCGAGTGAGGGGCATCTGGACTGGTTCCATGGTCTAGCTATAGTAAATTGAACTGCTATAAACATTGATGAAGCCACATCTAACTCTTTTGGGAAAATACCCAGGAGTGGGATAGCTGGGTCATAAGGTGGTTCCATGTTTAATTTTTTGAGGCTTCTCCACACTGTTTTCCACAGTGGTTGAACCAGTCTGCAGTCCCACCAGCAGCCAGCATGACAGTGTTCCTCTTTTCCCACAGCCCCTCCAACATCTGTTGTTCAAAATTTTCATTTTTGCCACTGTAATAGGAGTGAGGTGGTATCTCATTGAAGTTTTGATTTGCATTTTCCTTATAGCTAATGATGTAGAGCATTTTCTCATACATTTATGGGCTTTCTGGACTTCCTCTGGTGAGAAGTTTCTTTTTAGATCCGCAGCCCATTTATTGATTGGATTATTTGTGATTTTGGTGTTTAGTTTTTTTAGTTCTTTGTATATTCTGGATATTAGTCCTCTGTCCGAGGTGTAGCAGGCAAAGGTTTTCTCCCATTCTGTAGGTTATTTCTTGATGCTTTTGACGAGATCTTTAGCTGTGCAAAAACTTTTTAGTTTAATTGCATCCCATTCACTTATTCTTGTCTTTTGTTAAAGTTGTTGGGTTAATATCCACATCTTCGACCCATTTTCATTTAATTTTTGTGCAGGGTGAAAGATAAGGATCCAGCTTCAGTTGTCTATACATGGCTGCCCAATTTGTCCAACACCATTTGTTGAACAGGCTATCTTTCTTCCACACTATGCTTTTGCCCCCTTTATCAAATATCAAATAGTTAAAGATATGGGGGTTTGTCTCAGGATCTTCTATTTGGTTCCACTGGTCTTCGGTTCTGTTTTGATACCAATACCATGCTGTTTTTGCTACTACTGCTCTGTAGTATAATTTCAGGTCAGGGATTGAGATACCCGCTACTTCCTTCCTGTAGAGTAATGTTTTGGCTAATCTGGATCTCCTATTATTCCATATGAACTTGTCAAACTCCTTTTTAAAAATCAAGTTAATACCAGGCATATGTGCACTGGAGTGCCAGAGATAAACTGAAAAGTTATGCAGGCAGGTAATCTGTTTAGGGCAACTTGACTGCAAAACAAAGTAAACTTGCTCTGCTATTTTCATTGCTTTGTTAAGAACAATATCCCAGGGTTGCTTCCTTTTACAGAATGAATGAGTTTCAAAAAAGTTGGCTGTGAATATACATTTCCCCCTCTAATTTTGCTCAAAACTAAAAACATTTCTTATATAAGACAGAGCAAAATGTCAACATTAGTAAAATGTACTGTCAGGTCTTTGTCAAAATGTATCTAGACCTAACAAATTCATTTGCTGTCTAAAATCAAATGGGCATCTCTGTCAGAAAAGTGATCAAATATACTGGTTTGGTTTTTTTTTTAAGTACCAGGAATTGAATCCAGGGGTGTTTTACCTTTGAGCCACATCCCCAGCTCCCTAGCCCTTTTTATTTTTTGTTTTGAAACAGAGTCTCACTAAGTTGCTGAGGTTGGCTTTGAACTTATGATTTTCCTCCCTCAGACTCCCAAATCACTGAGATTAGAGGTGTGTGCCACCATGCCCAGCAAATCTACAGGTTTTTAGAATGAAAACAACACATGAGCACCACGTACACATGGCGAAATTATAACTTTGTCTAAAGCAGATTAAACATACATGTAAAACTACCTTAAAGTTATCAAACATTAAATAATAGTAGTTTATGATTCAAGCAACACATAAATGTAAATGACTGCTTCTGTTAAATGGAATCAACAAGAGAAAAAACTCAAACCTGCTTCATTGCTTCTACTCGCTTGTTGAGAGCTGTGGTTTGCTCAATCAGAGATTCAGCCGCATCATCATGATCTCTCAATCTTTCAACAAGGGCTTTAGCATCAGCAAGTGCTTTCTCAATTGTGCAACTCATTTCTAAAGGAATACCTATAATTAAAATGAAAATCAAAACTCAGCTTATTGCCTTTAATTTCAAATAAACAAAAAAATGCTTACGCTTCACTTACTGTAAATTTGTTCATTGTCTGGGAGGAAAAAATATACCGAGGAAAGGAACACCTTGGGATTTTGCTTTTTAGAATGACATAAGTTTTTTTTTTGTTTTGTTTTTTTGTTTTTAAAGAGAGAGGGACAGTGAGAGACAATGAGAAACAACTTTATTGAGTTTTTCACATGGCCTTAGTTGCTCCAACACTCAGTTGTGTACGTGGTGCTGGGGTTTGAACTCGGGTCCTTGTGCTTGCCAGGCAAGCGCCGAAACCGCTGAGCCACCGCTCCAGCCCAGAATGACATAAGTTTGAAGACGAATTAGAGTATAAGAACTCTGCTTAGCCTCTGCTTAGTCAGGTGACGTGAGACATTGCTCACAAACACATACTACTACCGAACCAAAGTTGCCTCTATGTGTCATGCAATGTCAAAGTCTCAATCTCCTCTTAGGGTAACTTCTCCTTCTTATATAAAATTGCATTATAATCCTGACTCTCATACTTTCCTTAGTAGAGGGCAAAAAGAAAGTTTTGATGTGAACAACATTGGCTATTATGGGAAAATTTATATATACGTATATGTTATATATAAATACATAATATATATATATTAACTTAAAACAGGAATTTAAAGATGGTTTAATAGAGGTACCCAGCACTTACCTTCTCCTCAACAAAGAACCAAAGTAATAGGTATATAGATGCATTTAGAGGTGAGTGACCAAGGGAAACACTGGAAAGCAGCAAGAGAGATACTGGAACCTTGTAAATTCTCATAGACCTGGGACAATGGCATAGTAAGAGAAACAAAATAGCCAGCATATGTATGCCACCTGGACTCCACAGCTAGGGGAGGGAGTCTTCCATCTGCAGGGTAAGCGTAAAAAAGTCCCAGCAAAATAATCAGTGTGGATATTGGTAATCCTAGATTTTGGAAAGTTTCAAAATTCCTACAGGCTTGCAGTAGTCTTTTGCATCACCTCCCAGAGAATGCTTAGGGGGCTGTTCAGGAGCCATCTTGAGAAGGGACCTACTGTCTGACTTTGGACTGCTTTAGGGATCAGAAACCCCTGTGTATTCCCATCTCTGGGATTCCTCAGACATTCCACTGCAGTGCCTCAGCAGGTAGCTCCTTCAGGAACCAAACACGGCTCAGCAGAGTGACTGCTTCAAACCTTCTGCATGTCCTGCATTGTAGAGGACAGGATGTGTGACTTGGAGGGGAACAGAACGTGCCACCCTCAAGAACAGGGGGACTGGGGAGCATGCCCCTAGAAACCAAGAGCATTTACAGTAAAGTAGCATGTGGGTTCACTCTAGTGCCAGGAAAAATGAAGGCAGCTGCCCATGTGGTTCCTGTCACCCTCCCCCCATCACCCAAACAGGATCCTGTCATTAACAGGCTGGGAAGGAAGCCCACAGTCCCAAGGCTGCCTTGCCTATAGGGCATTCTGTAGCTGCTGTGGAGCATTCGGCCTAAGAAAGTCGGGAAGCAGGTTTGCCTGGTGCCTGTAGCATTCCACTCTCACAGGTACCTGCAGGCACTTTACTGCTTGGCTACAGTGTGACCCACACCACTTGATTCCCTGGGAGGGCACTACATCTGAAAGAGTCCTGGGGGGAAAGTCCCTGCTGTTGCCCTCTCCCTGGGTGTGCACAGCCAAGGGAGGCCCCAAGAGGAATTTTGCCTGGCTCCAATATTTACATACAGGATAAGACAGTGGCAGCAGTGGAAGGGGTGAGGTATCTGCTACTGTTCTATCATCAGGTAGGTGCCTGCAGTTAGAGGGTACCACAGGTCCCCCACCTGGGTGGCAACGCTGCAGCATATTACTGCTAGTTGTGTATAGAAAAGAATCTGCACATACCCAAAAACAAGAACTGTATTTTGAGAACGACCACATTCACATAACTTTTACTACAGCATATTTTAAAATTGTTCTATCTTATTAGTAACACTGTTGTTAATCATTTATTTTCTGGAATCAGAAGCAGAGATTTATTTAGGAAAGCAAGGATTATGTACTTGCAGGGAATGTGGGCAGACTATCAGGAAAACGAGAAGTCTATTTTTAATCTCTTATTCAGGTCTAATTTACAGATTAAACTTTATCATAGGTATGCACAGGAGAAGACAGTGTTTACAGGGTTTGGTATAATTTGCAGTTTCAGGCATCCACTGAAGATTTTAGAATATTATCCCCCAAACATAAGGGGGGAATACTGTATACACTCTTTTGAAGAGTACATAGGACACTGGTTAGGACAGATCACAAAACAAACCATAACAAATCTGAAAGAAATGCAATCACAAAATTATGTTCTGACTATACAGAATTAAAGTAAATAATATAGATAAAAAGAAAATCTCCAATCATTCTAAAATTAAAGACATTTCTAAGTAATCCATGAGTTGAAAAGGAAGTTTCTGGAAATTAGAAGACATTTTGATCTAAATAAACATGAAAATATAAGTTATCAGAAATTTTGGCATATATATAAAACAGTACTTTGAAGGAAATTTATAACATTAACTGCTCATATTAAAAAATCAGGGAGATCTCGAATCAATTATCTAAGCCTCAACCTTTAGAATAAAGAAAAGAGCAAAACAAACCCAAAATATGTAGAAAATAATAAAAAGCAGCAAGATAAAATCATGAAATTGAAAACAGAAAAGCAACAGAGAGAGCCAATGAAATCAAAAGTTCTTTAAAAATATTATAAAGTTGGTACATTTCCAACAAAACTAACCAAGAAAAAATAAAAGAGAAGACATAATCTATCAATGTCAAGAACAAAAAGGCTGTTACTGCAGACCCCTAATTCATTCAAAGTGAATGCTATTACAAATAGTGAACACTATTATAAAGCCAGGCAATTAAACTGGATAATTTAAATTAAATGGATTAATTCCTCAAAACCTATAAACCATATATAAAGCCACACAAGGAAAAGATAAACATTAACAGTCCTATAACTATACTACATAAAGTCACATAAGAAAAAACTCATTTTCCAATAACTATTAATTACAATTATCAGAGTTATATAACTATTAAAGTCTATAACTATTCTATAATAGTCCTTTAACTATAAAGAAACTGAATTTGTAGGGACTGGAGTAGTGGCTCAGCAGTTACAGCACTTGCCTGGCATGCGTGAGTACATGGGTTCAAACCCCAGCACCATGTAAACACCGAAGTGTTGAAGCAATGAAAGTCATAGGAAAACTATAAATAAAATTGATTCTCTCTCTCACTCGCTGTCCCTCTCTCTTTAAAAAAAAAAAAAAAAAAACAAGGAAAGAAAGAAAGAGAAACTGAATTCATAGTTAAAAATACCCTGGCAAAGAATCTTCATACCCAGATGGTTTCAGTGGTATAAATTCTAACATGCGTTTGAAGAAATAAAACTATATTATAAAATCTCTTCAAGAAAACAGAAGTAAAGGGAATACTTTTGAACTCATAAAATGATATCAGCATTACTCTGAAACTCAAACTAATACAGACAGCAAAAGAAAAACAAAATACACAGACCAACATCCCTCATGAATGTAAATGCAAAATCCTCAAGAAAATATTAGCAACTCAAATGTGATCATATATTTAAAAAATAATACACTATGACCAAGTAGGGGTTTATCCTAGAATATGGGGCTGTCTCTGTATCACTGATACAGAGACAGTATCCTTTCACCAAAAACGAAAACACTTCATAATACCAACTAGCACATTAGGAAAAAATTCAACACCCTTTCACAATAAAAACTTTCTGCATACTAAGACTAAAACGGAATTTTCTCAAACTGAGAAAGAGCACTTCCAAAAAACCTACAGCAAACTGAGTACATTCCCACTAAAATTACAAGGCAAAGATAATCACCAATACTAATGCAAAAAAGTTTAGAAAACAGTTTAAAAGGCATATAGATTGGAAAAGAAATAAAACTGCCCTCTTTCATAGCCAATACTATGTAGAAAATCCCAGGTGGAAGGAAAGCTGTACACACCTGTCATCCCAAGAAAGGAAGCTGAGACAGGGAGGATTGTAACTTTGAGGCTAGGCCAGTCTCAAAAACTTAGGGAGACCCTGTCTCAAAATTTAAAAATTTGAGAAAGGGCTGGGGGTGTATCTCAGTAGTAGAGAACCCTGGGTTCACTCCCCAGTAAAGATAGAGGGAGAAAAAAAAGCACAAAATCCAATTGTTTTCCTATAAACTAGCAATGAAAAAATGGAAATCAAAATTAAAAATTCAAAACAAAACACATTTACAATAGCCTTTTAAATTAAAAATTTCTTGGGCAAAAAAAAAATCTTGAGTAAAAAGGAAACAAAATACATGTAAGGTCTGTATGCTGATAACCACAAAAAGTTAATGAAAAACACTAAAGAGGATGTCAGTTTTCCACAACCGACTTACTAATTAAGCTAATTATAAAATTTCTAAGGAAATATAGACTAAACAATTTTGAAGCTGAAGTTGTGGAAATCACACTACTAAATTTTAATACTTACTTTAGATAAAACTGCAACAATCAATTCACTTGTGGACAGTGTGACAGAACAGAGACAGAACAGAGGTTCAGAAATAGGCCCACAGAAACATGGCCAATTGATTTCTGAAAAGGTATAAAAAGGCAAGTCAAAGGAGAAAGGATAGTTTTTTTTTTCAACAAATGATTGAAAAACTGAATTTAATATGCCAGAAAACTAATCTCAATACAATCCTTACACTTTAAACAAAAAGTTAACTCAATGGAACATAGTCCTCAATATTAAACATGATAATACTTCTACAAGAAACAAGAAGAAAATCTTGGTAACCTGAGGTTAAAGATTATTTTAGATGTTTACCAAAAGCATGATTCCTAAAAGAAAATTTTCATAAACTAAGCTTCATTAAAATCATAAATGAATGAAAGACACTGTTAAGACAGAGGGAAAACACAACCTATAAATAGGGAGAAAATACTTTTAAATCGTATATGTAACGAAGGACTTGTATCTAGAATAAAAAAATCTCTCAAGACTAGTAATAACAATCCAACTTTAAAAATGAGCAAAGGTCTTTAACAACAACTAAAAAGACATGGATGGTGAATAAGCACATGAAAATATGTTCAACACCATTAGCCATTAAAGAAATGCAATTAAAACCATGCAATTAAAACAACCCTATTAAAATGGTTATGTGTCTATCATCAATACCACAATTCCTCAGTTTTAAAAGTTGTAAAACCCTTGATAAGTCATTGTTCTCTTCTTCAGACTTGTTTTTAACTGTTTTTAGCCTTCTCTCCAACCTAGTTCAACCCAGACTTCTGGAGTACTGAAATAAAAATCAGAATGCTGGGCAATAATTTTAATCCATTCAACCTGGTGGGAGCTTTCTGAATCTGAGGAGTACCACCTTATACTGGGCAACAGGACATGTGTCATTCCCTTTTTACCACTGAGAAAACAGACTCAAGATTCCAAAAATAAGAAGCCAGATGAATAAGCCCAGATAGTACCAGAAATGGAACTTTTGATCCCAGAGTTTCATTCTTCAGCCAGGCTGGAAGCAGGGGTCTATTTGCTTTCACTTAAACAAACCATCTTGAGCTACCTAGGTAGAAAAACAAAGCAAATTCCCTGACCCTAACTCACAAATGCAATTTCTAAGATATTAAAAAAGTTACATTTCAAGCTAGCCAAAAGAAATAAATGGGAAGGAATAGGAAGAACAATTTATTAAAAATTTTTTTTTCAAATATTTTTCACGTAACTTAAAAAACCTAGCAACCATTTTAACTAGCGTCTTACAGTTAATTAAGCAACACATGGTTATTGGTAGACTTCTTAAAAATTGTAATTAACACCTACTTTAAAAAATTCTCTCTAGACTGCATAATAAAACACTGCTATCAAAATGAACTACATTTAAAATTTTTTATAACTATAAAAAACATCTATTCAGGGAAAGGAATTATAAACAGCAGGTAGCTCAAAAGACAATTTTACCAGCATTTTAGAAAAACAGTGACAGTCTTTAAGAATTTGCATATTTATTTCCTGGATGTGAAACCACAAAAATGTCTAAAATATTTTATATGAATATGTGAATTTACTTTGCCATTCCTCCTGAAAGATGCTTTCCCCTTGTTTTGTTTTGTTTTTTTTTTTTGCTATTTAGTTGCAAAGTACTTTTTCAAACTAACAAGTTTCAAATTTTTAAAAATGGTCTTCAGTTAATAAAAGGAATATTTTCAACTTACCTGCCTTTTTTCATAGTGCCTATCTTAACTAGTCACAGAAATTTTACATTATTTTCTACAGGTAGGTCTAAATTATAGGAAAATATTAAAAAAAAAAAAACAAGTTTGTGTGTCTGTGTGTTTTCTGCATTAGCCACATGCTCATCTGCACTGCCAACCAGACATGTGCAGTTAAGACTCCCAGCAGATGGTTCAAGAACATTCTGCAGCTGATAAAAAGAGAAACTGCCACCCACCGAAGACAGTAATTGCCAGCTGTTTGCGTTCAGACTTCATTTTGCTTAAGAAAATTTTAAAGAAATTCAAGATACTCTTCTACTTTTTCCAGAAATCCACTACCCTATAGCTGGACCTACACAAAAATACCATGACTATTAACACAACACAGATGGGTCTCTAGATGTCAGTTTAGTGTAAAAATTTTTTACTGTTCAGGTAGATTCCTGTAATGCTAATTAGTAAATATTAACTGACACATAAATAGAAAAATAATAAGGCATAGCTATGCCTTTCAGAAAAACTCATAAGAGAAATAATGAATGTAAATTACACAGGAAAATAAACATTTTATACAGACATATCACATTTAAAAATAAAAAAATTCACTGGTGGAATAAACATAATTGGAGTTTTATGAAGAAAATGAACTTTTAAAGTTGGACAGAACAGAATTTGGAAGGAATAACACTGCAAGATTTTTACAAAATGAGACATGTTTGCATGGGGCAGAGTGATATATGCCTGTAATCCCAGCGAATGGTGAAGCTGAGGCAGGAGGATTACAAGTTCAAGGCCTGCCTCAGTTATACAGTGAGACCTTTTCTCAAAATAAAATATAAAAAGGGGATGTAGCTCAGTGGTAAAGCTCCCCTGGGCTTAATCTCCAGCACAAAAACAAAAAGGGGTCTGAAGCAGTGGCTCAGGCAGTTCCAGCGCTTGCACAGCATGTTGAGTATTTGAGTCTGAAGTCCAGCACCACGCATACACGAAGTCTCAGACCAACAAAGGCCACCTGAAAAAACTAAATAAAAATTGTTTCTGTCTCTCTCTGTTCCCTTCTCTTAAAAAAAAAAAAAAAGCTGGTGGTTAAATATAAGTGGCATATACACATAATTAAACAGTTATGACAATTCAAGAAGAAACAACCCAATCTAAACAAACCCATTATTTCTAACCTATAGGCCACGGAGTAAGCAGAAGAGTGCATGAATGCACATACAGGAAGCACTGCCCATAGTCCTAGACATTTCTTTCACATATAATCTCACTATTTTTCAAATACAAATACTTTTATAATAAAAAACAAAATCATACATAATTCCAGTCAACAAACTCCAAAAGTTACAATTACACATGCGTTAGGAATAACGGGAATGCTCTTATTCAAAATAGGTCAAGGGCCTGTAAGCAAATATGCAAGATTCTTCTGGCTCTTAAAATTCCACGGTTTTAAAGGACTAAAAACTCCTCTGGTAAATTCTTTAGAACTATTAAATTATAAATGTGTATACACATGCACATACAATGTTTGCTGTGTGCCAAGCACTGGACTAGATTCGGTTTCAAGGATGAATAAGACATGATTCCAGACTCAATTTCAAGTTGAAAGGAGAGATAGATAAATGAACAAATAATACATCCTAATAAATACTGCAAAACGATCTGAAGTGCTTTGTTGCTTGGGGGTGTCTAAGAAGATCCATGAACTTAGTTTTGATAGATGGTAAAACAGAAAGTAAGCATTCCAGAAAGATGACATAGCACCACGAAAACACACAGCTGTGAATATGCATAGCACTTTTGGGGAAACAGCCAGTAACCTGGTATGCTTGGATATTTAAGAATTTGGAGAAGAAGCAAGATGAGACTATAAAGGTAAAATATGACTGAGACAGACTAAAAGGTTTTGAACGATATGCTTAACAATTAGGACTTGTTTCTGTCAGCAATACTGTTATTGAAAAAGTTTAAGGATTTCAAAATGATAAATCTATACCAGGATGATAATGGGGAAGCCAGTTTGGGGTAGGGATGGCGCAACTGCAATAATTCTGGAGAAAGAAGAAATGCAGTGCAGTCTAAGCGGAAATGTAGAACCAAAGGTTATTCTTGGATTTCTAGTTTGGATATCAGGACGTATACTGGTGCCGGTCTCTGGTAAGGAATAAAGATGAAAACCAAGAAGAAAAAAAGTAATACCTCTTGGAAGGCAGAGGGACTGACAGAGGGACTGGTTATCCGTGTTAAATGCTGCAAAGAGGTAAACTGATGACACTCCCCCCATCCCTCAAGGTGAGCTCCCAGGTGGGTAAGGAAGAAAACAAACACGGAAGGAGGGTCCAACACACGGGCAAGGCTTTCCACCAAACTTTCCGCACCTCAATTCCGGAAAGATGAGCTCAGAGCTAAGCACGGGGAGAGGAAGTCCCGCTCCCAGGAGGTAAGACTGCAAAGCGGCCGGAGCCGGGCAGTTAGTGATTTTCAAGAGGCAAAGCACCAGAGAGGCCCAGGCAAAGGAAGCTTCCGACTCTCCTACGCCCGCTCCCGTCCCCGGATTTATCCCACTTACTCCGCTCTCAATCCCTCGCAGCTGTCAGCTGTAGTAACTAGGACCCAAAGCCTCTGCCAACTGGGATTCAGGCACCCAAGGGAAAAGACTCCGCGCCCTCGTTCCGCCTCTTCAGCGAGCAGACCCAGAACCGGGAAGAGATAACAGGGTCAAAAGGCGAGCGAGCGGGGCTCAGCCCCATTACTGCCCCTGGATAAACCTCCGCGGAACGTCCCTTACAAGCGCTCCCGGACAGACTCAGCCTCGCGAGATTTCTTTCTATGCGCTACGGTGGAGTAGAGCCGACCACTCGCGTTGATTTGCGCGAGAGGTAGGGGCGGGGCCTTTCTATGTCCCTCCCTATTTATCCACTCTTACTTCAGCACGACTTCTCGCAAAGTCTCGCGTGTTTTTCCATGGGCAACGGGCCTAGGTGAAGAGACAGAAAAGCAGACCCAGGAGGGTGGGTCTTAAGCGTAGGGGGCTGTGGCCTGTCCAGCCGCTGCTGTGGTCGGTACTTCGCTTTTAGGGATGCCCTTAGAGCACCCGGATCATTCTTCCCAGAGGGTGATTGGGAAAAATAGCGGGTAGAACATCTCGAGGGTTGAGGCAATTTTTTTCTCCTTGGCTCCGCCCTCTTCCCTAGTGTCTGCCCTCGGAGGAGGAAGAGAAGCTTGGCGGGGCTGTCGGAGAGTGCTTTGCGCACGCGCGAGCCCGAGTGTGTGTGTGAGTGGGCACGCGCACGCGCGCACGCGCGCATTTAGGAAGCCTGGGAAGGACCGGTGTTCTGGAGATGAGCAGGGAAAGCGTAGTGCCCCGTCTTTGGTACCAGACACTCCTGACTGTGCGTTGATTCTCCCCACCCTCCCAGCCAGCAGCCTTTGCCAGAAAGGCACAACCTCTGTTCGTTTTCACTGCAGGACCACGCACGAAAGTAAGCGAACCTCGATCTTAAGGTCTTCCCTATCCACTCACCTGTTTTACCCGCCCCCACCCCTAGCAAAGTGTGTCTAGGAGGTTTCTCAAAGAGTTTTGCATGAAGGGGAGATGCTTTTTGAGAGAAAAAAACAGCGGGATCGTAAAAGAGTTCGTCTTGGTGTACACTTTCCCTCTGCTTACCATGTGCTTTTGGAATGTGGATTTGTCTATTTAGTATAAAATTTTATTAGTAAAACAAGAGAATATCATATGCTCTGTTTTTATAAGAAAAAGTTTTAAAAGTTCCTCCTCCTTATTAGTGTAATGATAGCAACCAAGTCTTTCTCTTCTACATGATAAATTTTTGTGGTGTATCAAAAGCTAAGAAGGAAAGTAACTTTGGGGTCCTTATCCTAATACGAAGACCCAAGACCCAACATGCAGTTATCTTAGAAGTTGTTTGCTGTGTTTTGGTCTTTAACTTTTGCTGTCACTTTTCTTTCCTGATATTTTTTCCTCGCTCCATTCCACCTACCTTTTTCAGAAGTCCTGAATCTTTTTTGTTCGTTTTTGAAGGGAATCTTAAAATGTGGACTTTGAAGTTTATATTTATCGGTGTCAATTAGTAAGGATCATTAAAATTATATTTGAGGAGTACTTATCCTCTATGATGTTTGGTCTATATAAGGGAATCAGATACAACTATATGTAAAAATGGTTTTTTTCTGACAATTTTAAGTTCTTTCAAAAAGCAAAAATAAATAAATAAATAAATAAATAAAAATGAATGATTATTATGGACAGTAACTGCCTGTGCCTGGTAAAGTGACAGCCTCAATTGAATTGTCACAATTGCTTTCTGATTATTACACCTTTAAACATTGTTATTAAACCTTGTCCATTGTTAGACAAATTTCTCTTAACATACTCTTCATGTCTCCTGTTAAATCTTTTTGTGGAAAAGGTACTTTAGTTAGAAATAATTTAGGGTATTGCATGTTATGTGTCAACATGTGACTAATGTATTTATCCCCATACAGGTTAAAACAAAATGAAGATTTTTTCTGAATCTCATAAAACAGTATTTGTTGTGGATCACTGTCCTTATATGGCAGAATCATGCAGACAGCATGTAGAGTTTGATATGCTGGTGAAGAATAGGACCCAAGGAATCATCCCTCTGGCCCCCATCTCTAAATCATTGTGGACTTGCTCAGTAGAATCTTCCATGGAGTATTGTAGAATAATGTATGATATATTTCCCTTTAAAAAGCTGGTGAGTATGCATTACAAACAAAATTATGATTTGGAGGGTGTACTTAACTATGTAAATACATTTGCTATAGATTTGATTTAGAACTGTTTACTACTTAAAAATGTACACAGAACTGTCTTTTGGGATAAATATATTATGGGAATTGAATCAGGGCCAGTAATAAAATAACAACTAACAATTATTGAGTGCTTTCATGTGTCAGACATGTTCCAAAATATTTCATATTTATTACCTCCTTTAATTGTCACAACAGTCCAAAGTCCAACAGTCCAGAAGTATTGAGGCAATATTTAAAGCATGTAACAACTAGTGTGGAACAAGCACTGACCATTGAGAACTGTGGAGCCCAGGCAGAAGGAGCACTGGCTATAAGCATTTCTCTGATTGTGCTGGTGTGTTGCCAGCTGAATATCAGTTTTTTTTGTTACTGCCATGTTGATACAGAAACTGAGGTAAAGAGAAGAAACTTGTCCTTAGTCACATAGCCAGTTAGAGGCAGAGCCAGAATCTGATCCTATGCAGTCTGGCTGCTTGAAGTTTTAAAGAATATATACTAAACTGCTTAGGATTTGCCCATCTTAAAATGAATGCTCTTAAGATGCTAAATTGGGGCTAAGGGTGTAACCCAGTGGGGAGGGGAAACTAAATGGAAATTTTATTTAATCAAGAAGAGAAATTGGTAATAGAAATTCCAAGTATTAAAAGTTTAGGTTTCATTATCTCAGATGTTTTATTTTGGGAAGTGACAAGTGGATGATATGCTTCTGTCTCATTTGCAACAGCTTGGGGAAAGACAGCACAGTCACAGCAAAGGTGAATACAGAGAGCCCAACGTTATGCATTCATATATATTCTAAGTTCAAATATAAGTCCCTTTTGAAATTTTGTGCATTCTTTGTAAGAAGAAAATACACACACACACACACATATATACACATATATATGTGTGTGTATATATATATATATATATATATATATGTATAAAGAGAAGAAAGATAGCATAGTGATTTTAGGCACAGGCTTTGGTTAAAATCCTGGCATTTTTAGCTGCCATCAGTGTAACTTGGATAACATTTCTTAATCTCTCCAAGCCTTAGTTTCCTCCTCTCTAAGCATTACACCTGTATCTTGTTGTAAGATTTAAGTGAAATAATCTAAATAAAGTGATTGTAAAATTTATTCCTGTCAGATAAACATTAGAAGAGAAGACCAATTATCAAACTTTTTCTTTAGAGAAGGAAACTAGTATTTCATAGATACTGGGGAAAAGATCATATTGTCCAGGGGGAAGAAATTTCTTCCTCCTCTCAAAAAGGGACATAGTCATCATCATCACTTTATATATTTTCTAATATGTTCCTTATCATCATCCTACCTAATAGAGTTTTGTTTGTTATTTTATGGTTCTAAGGAACAAACCCAGGGCCTGTTGCATTCTAGGCAAGTGCTTTACTACTGAGCCATACCCTCAGCCCCATAACTATTTTTTTATTTGCATTTTATTTAAAAATCAGAACATAGTCCAAATCCATTATTTGGCTTTCAGTGGTCTATGACTGAGTGTTCTATAGATCTGGCTACTGCCTTATTTCTTTGAGCTTATTTCCTACCACTCTGCTGACTCTAATTTTTACTTTTCTGAGGGTACATACACCCTTAGAGGCTTTTGCATTTGATATTTGCTGTACCTGGGATTTTCTATCCCTGTTTTTTTTCAGAGGCTGGTTTTCTTTGGTCATTTTGATATTCCCCAGATTGTGACTTCTTTAGAGAGGCCCATGCCTGACAACTCAATCTAGAGTAGCTCACCAACTATTTTTCATGCATTTTGTTACTCTCTAAAATTATCATGTTCATTTATTTGTATATTTGTTGTACTGCGCCCTATTTTATTACATTCCCCACCGCAGACTTCCTCAACATTGTGACAGGATGTTTCATCCAGCCTGTACCATATCTCCATTGCCAAGAATAGTACCTGGCATGTGCTAGGCATTCTATAATTATAAAATGAATGAATGAATCAAACAACAAACCAGTGTTAAAAATTGCATATTATGTTAAAATATGGTGGTTGAGTGAAATTTTAATTTAATATTAATTGTTTCTTTGACTTCTATTAGGTGAATTTCATTGTGAGTGACTCTGGAGCACATGTTTTAAATTCTTGGACTCAAGAAGACCAAAATTTACAGGAGGTATGGTTGGGTTTTGAGCTGTGGCTATTTTTGAAAATTATCTAAATATGTCAATACTTTTTTTTTTAATTAAGAGTATATAGTGATACAAATGAGAGGGAAACATTATCAGACCATCAATAACCAAAGTATATATACATAGTTGTCAAGGGGTAATGCCCAAATATGGATGACCACCTTGAGTTTCACCTGTTGCAGTTACCCCCAGGAGAACTCTTGCATAAAATGGGTATCTTGTGGAGGACTAACCTCTGCTTCTGAGATGGTTCCCCTATATTCCCACTCTCCAGTATCTTAGGAGATCTTCAAATACCCTCCCCATACCCCCTCCCCCTCCTTACACCTCCCAGTATCCTAGGGTACCATCCCCCTATTATGCTGACAATCATACAGTTTGAGGATATTATTAGTTTAGCCATTTAACCTACTGCTTCCCCATGTATTCTAGCTTCCACATAGGAGAGAAACCATTCGGCCCTTGAGTCTCTGAGATTGGGATACTTCACTTAGCATAATTCTTTCCATCTCCGTCCATTTGATATCAAAAGCCATAATATCGTCTTCTCTAATGGCTGAGTAGTATTCCATTGTATATGTGTACCAAAGTTTTTGTATCCACTCGTCGAGTGAGGGGCATCTGGGTTGGTTCCATAGTCTAGCTATGGTAAATTGGGCTGCTATAAACATTGAGGAAGCCATATCACTATAATGTGCTGATTCTAACTCTTTTGGGAAAATCCCCAGGAGTGGGATAGCTGGGTCATAAGGTGGTTCCATCCTTAATTTTTTGAGGATTCTCTGCACTGCTTTTCATAGTGGCTGAACCAGTTTGCAGTCCCACCAGCAGTGTAACAGTGTTCCTCTTTTCCCACAGCCCCTTCAGCATCTGTCATTGTTTGTATTCTTCATTTTTGCCACTCTAACAGGAGTGAGGTGGTATCTCATTGAAGTTTTGATTTGCATTTTCCTTATAGCTAACGATGTAGAGGATTTTCTCATATATTTATGGGCTTTCTGGACTTCCACTGGAGAGAAGTTCCTTTTGAGTTTTTTAGCCCATTTACTGATTGGATTATTTGTGAGTTTGGACTTTAGTTTCTTTAGTTCCCTGTATATTCTGGATATTAGTCTTCTGTCAGAGGTGTAGCAGGCAAAGGTTTTCTCACATTCTGTAGGTTCTCTCTTGATGCTCTTGACTAGATCGTTAGCTGTGCAGAAACTTTTTAGTTTAATTGCATCCCATTCATTTATTCTTGACCTTATCGCATGAACCATGGGAGTTTTGTTAAGGAAATAGCTGCCAACTCCTATATGCTGTACTGTTGACCCTACTTCTTTTTCTAATAAATTTAAAGTTGTAGGCTTAATATTCAGGTCTTTGATCCATTTTGATTTAATTTTTGTGCAGGGCGAAAGATAAGGATCCAGCTTCAATTGTCTACAAATGGCTGTCCAGTTTGTCCAACACCATTTGTTGAACAGGCTATCTTTCTTCCAGACTATGCTTTTGTCCCCTTTATCAAATATCAAATAGTTAAATATATGGGGGTTTGTCTCAGGATCTTCTGTTCTGTTCCACTGATCTTCGGTTGTGTTTTGATACCAATACCAAGCTGTTTTTACTACTACGGCTCTGTAGTATAATTTCAAATCAGGGATTGAGATACCCCCCATTTCTTCCTTTCCATAGAGTAGTGTTTTGGCTAGTCTGGGCCTCCTGTTATTCCATATGAACTGGCGAATTGCTTTTTCTCTATCTGTGAAGAATGTCATAGGTATCTTGATGGGGATTGCATTGAATCTGTATAAGGCTTTGGGTAGAATGGCCATCTTTATTATATTGATTCTGCCTAACCATGAGCATGGAATGTTTTTCCATCTACACAGATCTTCTTTAATTTCTTTTTTTAGTGTTTGATAATTTTCTTTGTAGAGGTCCTTAACTTCCTTTTAAGGTTAATGCCTAAGTATTTCATTTTTTTGGAAGTGATGGTGAATGGGAGAGATTTCCTGATTTCTTCTTCTGCGGATTTGTTGCTGGAGTAAAGAAAAGCTTGTGATTTGCTGGAGTTGATCTTGTAGCCAGCTACTTTGCTAAACTCTCCTATAAGCTCTAGGAGTTTTCTGGCGATGTTAGTGGGTCTTCTAGGTATAGAATCATGTCGTCAATGAATAGGGATAACTTAACTTCCTCTTTTCCTATACGAATACCTTTGATTTCTTTGTCTTGCCTGATGGCTCTGACAAGGGTTTCAAGGACTATATTGAACAAGAGAGGGGAGAGCGGACAGCCTTGTCTAGTACCTGAATTCAGTGGAAATGCTTTCAGTTTTTCTCCATTGAGGATAATGTTGACTATGGGTCTGTCGTAAATGGATCTGACATAATTGAAGTATCTTCCCTTGATCACTATCTTTTCCAAAGTTTTGAGCATAAAGTGGTGTTGAATTTTATCAAATGGCAATACTTTTTAAAAAAAAGATTTAAAAATATTTTTCCATGTTGTATTTGTACATAGTTTTAAAATTTCCAGTTACATTAAAAGAAAAAACTAATTCCATTCTATTTGCCCTCTCGCCCCTAAGCATCTTTTAATTTTAGTTGTTCTGATATTTATCTTTATATTTCTAAACAACATATTTTTACTCCTAGTTATTGAGTTCTCAAATAAACTTTAACTGTTTATCATTACTATTAATGAGGATTTGCCTATTTTTATATTCTCCTTTACCCATGCCTTTCCCTTGTTTTCTCAAAACTGTTATATCAGAATTATTGGTTTGTTCAAAATTTCATATATGTATTATCATGTCCACATAAAGTGTTTTCACTACTATGCCAAGTGATACATATGATTATTTGTGCAAATTTTTTTATTCCTGGAATTTGTTATTTTTTTTCACAGTTTTGCTTAGTTTTCTGAATGCATGTTGCTACTTTTCTTCATGTCTCTACAAAACTTCTGAATGTTTTTATCATAATAATTTAATAATTTGACACCCTTTCACCCCCTCAGAACTACTTCTCAAACCACAGTTTGAAGTGGCTTACTGTACTACTGTTATCCTCCTCTCTTAATTTTCAGGTTCTGTTTCTCTCTCTTTGTAGTCTTTTGTATTGATAGAGGCTCCAGAATTCCTGTAACTTAAGTTGCATATATATATATACACACATATATACATATACATATATATATATATATATGTGTGTGTGTGTGTACATACATATATATATATATATTTTTTTTTTTAGCATAGAAATTCCACATTGGAGGGCATTATTCCTCTGTGTTACAGCTTTCAGTGCTGCTGTTGAGAAGTCCAGTATCATTTTACTTTATAATTTTTGAAAGATTTTAGAATCTTATCTTTCTGCTTTATGTTCTGAAATTATTTTAGCAATATACCTTAGTGAATCTTTTCTCTTTCATGATGCTTGGGCACCAGGAAAAAGTCTCTCTGTTGTATTTTTGAAAATGTTCTTGTCTCTACGTTCTGTGTCTTTCTAGCATAACTTTTTTTTTTTTTTTAAAGAGAAAAGGACAGTGAGAGAGAGACAATCAATTTTTACTGAGTTTTTCACATGGCTTTTGTTGTTTTGACACTTAGTTGTGTACGTGGGTGCTGGGGTTTGAACCCTTGTACTTGCGCATGCAGGGCAAGCGCCATAACTGCCGAGCCACCACTCCAGCCCCTAGCACAACTATTAGTGTAATATTGAACTTCCTGGATTTAATCCCTTATTCCTTTTCTCATTGAGTATCTCTCCATTGTTCTTCCTTTTTAAACCTTTTAACTCTTATTTGGAAATTTTATTTGATTGTACTTTTTAAATTTCTCAGAACTTGTGCTTATACTCTACTTATATCATTTTTATCATTTTTTTCTTACGTTACAGGTATAATTTTTTTACCCAACAGTTTTAGTTGTGGTACGTTTGAAGTGTTCTTTTGATCCCTCTGTACTCTCAGTGTTCTTTTCATATTGAGACTTTTCTTATATACCTGATGACATTTGTCTATGCAATTTTATCTAAAAAGAAGACACTAAATAGCAGATTCGAAAATCTTTATGATATTGTAGACATTGCTGAGTAAGCTTTAGAGTTTAAGCAAGTTATTTTTGCTGAGGAACCACCAGATATCAGAGTTAACAGATCATCTCTCTGGAACTGTAACCACCAGAGAAGTTCTTTTACTCTTCTGCTTACATGCTGTAAACTTTGTTGGTAGCTTTCTCAAAGCAGAAGGGGATGGTTGGTTCCATCATTCAGAAGGCAGACTTTCAGATTGTATTTAAATCTTTCTGTTTTGAGTCTAGAACTTTGCTGTCTGATATAGTAGTTACTAGCCACATGTCATAATTTAAATTTAAAAATTTAGTTCTCCTATAGCACTAGTCATGTTTTAAGTGCTCAATATGCCACACATAGATAGTAGTTACTGTATTGGGTAGGACAGATAGAGAACATCACAGATGTTCTCTTGGGCAGTACTGGTCTACTATCTTACCTCTGCTCTCTGCTGAGTTTCATGGTAGCCATGCTTGGTACCTTTCTGGTTTGTGTCCACCCAGAGATGTGAGTTTGTGGCAATCAGGGATAGAGAGTCACTTACCTGGGTTAGTGTGTAGAATCTGGAATCAAATTATACCTTATTCTGATTTAAAACTACCCATACTTTGTAGTATGTTGCCTCATCCTGGCTTTGTCTGCTACTTGGTGCCTCCTGCTCTCACACTTATCTTAGATTCTATGGGGCGTATCATCTTGCCTCTTTTTCTTCCTGTAGGCAAAGATTTCAGCTTGTTAAGTTCTATTAAGTTTATTACCATTCCTCATTCTTTTTTTTTTTTTTTTTTTTAGAGAGAGGGACAGGGAGAGAGAGAGAAAGAGAGAATCGATTTTATTTAGCTTTTCATGTGGCCTTTGTTGCTCTGAGACTCCATTGTGTACGTGGTGCTGGGGTTCGAACTCGCGTACTTGCACATGCCAGGCAAGTGCCGTAACCACTGAGCCACCACTCCAGCCCCCCTCATTCTTTTTTTTTTTTTTTTCAGAGCTGAGGACCGAACTCAGGGCCTTGCACTTGCTAGGCAAGCGCTCTGCCACTGAGCTAAATCCCCAACCCCCCCCTCATTCATTTTTATATGTTCATGTTGATCTCTCTCTTATTTGCTATTATCACCTATTTGAGTGTATGCTTTTTTAAAAATTACTGTGGTCTTAGTGGAAGAAGCAGATGTAAACACTTGCTTAATTAAGTTTGTTTATTTAACGTTATTTGTCCAAGAATATTACGTTTCTGGTAGCATATGTTCTTTGCTGTTATTTAGTTGGATGGAAGACTTTAGTCTACTAGATTCTTCACTGATAAATATGAACAATATGAAAGAAAGGGATTAGGGAAATAATGAATACACTATTTGAATTATTTCATGTTAAAATTTTTCTGTTAACAAATGGTCTTCAATGGAAATAATCTCATCCAAGGTGAGTTTTAATGGAATACTTTCTTTAAAAGTGTGTTCACTGTATTTAGTCTTCTAATGTTTGTGATTAGTATTAAAAATATCTAACTTTTTTGTGGGGGGGTACCAGGCAGATTTAATTAACCCAGGAATGCTTAACCACTAAGCCACAACCCCAGCACATTTTTTTTAAATTTGTTTTGAGACAGGATCTCTCTAAGTTGCTTAGGGCCTTGCTGAATTGCTTAGGCTGGCTTTTAACGGAGTGATCCTCCTGTCTCAGCCTCCCGAGACACTGGGATTTACAAGTGTGTGCTACTGTACCTGGCTAATCTTTCATTCTTTAGAGATAAGTGATTCAAGGAGTAGGATTTCATTGACTACATTTTCATCTCTTCGGATTTTTTTGGAGCAGTGGGAGCAGAACTGGGATTTGCTTTGTGTGTGCTAGCAAGCACTCTACATCTCCAATCCTTTTGTAATTTCATTTTGAGATGGGGTCTTCCCCAAGTTGCCCAGGCTGGCCTTGAACTCTGTAGTTCTCCTGACTCAGCCTCCAAACTAGCTGGGATTGCAGGTGTGTACCACTGTACCCAACCAGAAAGTTCTTAATATTTATTCGTTACTTGAAAAATGATATTAAAGATTCTATGCATACCTCTTGTAGTATCTTGGAAGTATTATGAAGGAAGTTTGAAACCTTTCTAGCTATAGATGAATAAAAAATATAGAAGTACAAATTTGTGTAGCTCCTCCTTTGTGCACCCTTGCAGTGTAGTGAAGGTGTACATTTGATAGGTTACTATTCATAAATCAAGTACTACTGCTTTTGATGTGAAGAGACATTATTCACATGCATTGCTTTTACATTGTGAACAAAGGAAGAAACTTCAGTTGTGAAGAGAATAGTATAGCAAGTCACTGGTGTAGCACAAGAATTTACATTGTGTATAAATTAGTCTTCTCTGTTTTAACATATTTAATGTTTAGCTTTGTTTATCTATGTTACATATTTCCATAGTTATTAGGAATAGTCATGAGTAATAAATAAGTTGACCGATTTCAGAATGTTTAGAAAAATCTTAAACATCTTTTGCTTGAACTTCTTCCTTATACACAGGTGAAAGGGCTGAGACCTACAGCAGCCAGAGGTTGTTTAACATGTATACTTAGGTCAAAGTGCTTTCCATCATAGCATACAGCTCTACCCTATATATGTTAAATTTTATTATAAAAAAAAAGTTGTCAGACTTGCAGAAGTTTTGGTCTTATATTTGTTGTCTAAATTAGAGTTTAAAAATGCTGCATTAATGTGGGATAGGTATTATTATTAATTTTATTTTCAGATTAGAGAAAGAGCCATAAGATGTTGACCAGGATCACACAACTATTAAAAGATAGAGCTGGAGTTTCAATCCATGAGTCTGACTCCAAATGTTAAGGTTTCTTTCTGCTCTTTTCCTTAGGATCACAGTATCCACCACCCTAAAAAAATGATTTTTTTAATTAAGTTTTTCCTATGTAACAGGGACTTAATGTGGCACTTTATAAATAATGCTTTTTCTTTCTTTTTTGATTTTTAGGAATAAGTCATTCTCATGTAGTTTAAAAATAAATAAATATATACATATAGTGAGAGTAGACATCCTTATTTGGTTGTTCCATTAGGGAGAACATTTCCAGTCTTTCACCATTAAGATGTTATCTGTGGATTTTTTATGTGTGCCCTTTGAAATGCTTTTTCTATGTTTATGTGATTTTTGTCTCATAGCCTATTAATAGCCTATTGTCTTATATTAATTGATTTTGGGATAGTAAATCAACTTTGCATTCTTGAGATAAATGCTACTAGATCATGGTATATAGTTCTTTTGTGTGTGTGTGTGTTGATGTATTGGTTTGCTAGTATATTATTAAGGATGTATGTGTCCATATTTTAAAGCTATATTGGTGTATAGTTTTGTTCTGATGGTTCTGTCTGATTTGTGAATACTTTTGTCAACATAATTGTTTTTCCTTTTGCTTAGCTAATGGCAGCATTAGCTGCTGTTGGGCCTCCTAATCCTCGGGCAGATCCAGAGTGCTGCAGTATTCTGCATGGTCTTGTTGCTGCAGTGGAAACCCTTTGCAAAATTACTGAATACCAACATGAGGCTCGTACTTTACTCATGGAGAATGCAGAACGTGTTGGAAACAGAGGACGAATAATCTGCATTACTAATGCAAAAAGGTGGGATATTAATCATAGTAATTCTTTGACAAAGGAAATTTTCATTCCCATATGGTTTTTACTTTTAGAAGGAAGGGCAGTATATAAATATTAAGCACCTTACAAGTTGTTTTTCTGATTTCTTTATTCCCCTTTAATACTGAGGCTGCGTTTATCCAATTCTAAATAAAGACTCACTGGTGAAAACTGTGTTGTCCTATAAATCAGTTTTACTGTTTTTCTTAATCACTAGTTTTTCAACTACTTCTTTGGTATTGTGAATGAGCACACTAAAGACAGTTCTTACTGAAGGAGTTTTAAGTGTGTATTACAAGATAATATAGCTTAATATTTTTAAATTTTTTTCTTACTATTTGTTTATTTAAGCATGCTATATCTTCTTTTATGTCATAGTGATAGTCATGTACGAATGCTTGAAGACTGTGTCCAAGAAACAATTCATGAACATAACAAGCTTGCTGCAAATTCAGATCAGTGAGTATGATCCATACAGAAAGAAATGTCTTCAATTTTGCCTAATATGTATTTCATTATAATATTTTCCAAAAATGTTAGTGTGATTCATAGCATTCCCTTGAATTCTGTCCTGAATCAAGTAATTAGTCTAAAAGCATAGACCACTTAGAATGTAGAAGCTTTTTTCCCCCATTTTCTCTTGCACTTAAGAAATTTACTGTGCATTTGTGATTGCACAATTCCTCAATAAACAAAAAAATAAAAGAGATTTACTTTTTTCCCCATAGGAAAAGTTAGCAGGATAAAATAATACATAACTTTTTTTTTTAAAGGAAGGTGGAATTTATTTATTCCCATCCTTTTTTTTTTTTTAAGAGAGAGGGACAGTGAGAGAGAAAGAATCAATTTTATTTACTTTTATTTACGTTTTGTTGTGGCCTTCATTGCTCCAACACTTCGTTGTGTATGTGGTGCTGGGGTTCAAACTCACATACTTGTGTGTGCCAGGCAAGCACCGTAACTGGGGAGCTACCACTCCAGCCCAGTACATAAATTTTTAATGCATGTTTGTTTTTTTGTTTTTTTTGTTTTTTTGTTTTTAAAGGAGACAATGAGAGAGAAAGAGAGAAGCAATTTTTATTTAGTTTTTCGTGTAATTTTCATTCCTCAGACACTTCATTGTGTATGTGGTGTTGGGGTTTGAACTCACATACTCACACATGCCAGGCAAGTGCAGTAACTGCTGAGCCACCACTCCAGCCCAATGCGTATTTGTTTAGATGGTTCATTCTCATAGTCTGTGATACAAATTTGTGAAATGTGCACATTGTAGTTAGCATTACTTAGTATGTACCAAATCTGAACATAACAGCTCATTGCGTTTTATGAATTTTTAAAAAACAAAGAAAGCTATTGAAAAAGAAAACACTTTCTTTCCCTTTTATGCTTACACTATAACTTATGAGTGATAAAATGTGTTGGGTTTTTTCCCCCATACCAACCAGTTCCCCAGCTTTCTGAATACCAGTTTAGTGTCCTGCAGTTCAGCTATGATACTTAACTTACTGAAGTTTGTGTAGACCCTGTAGATTAATAAGAGTTATTCTATAAGATTGCCCCTCCCACTGCTGTAAGACATCAGTCTCAAGTAGTAAGTCACTAGATTACTCACTTATCTGTCCAGCTTTGCTAGAATTCAAGTGTTCCATGACTCCCTTCCTTATGTTTGACAGTTTGCTATAATGGCTTATGGAACAGAGGGAACCCTTAAGTTTCCCCTTGATTTATTATAAATGATATGATAATGACTACAGACAAGAAGTCAGTTAAAGAGGTACATAAGGGGTAGGAAGAATCCCAGGTGCAGGAGCTCCTATCCCTAGGGAGTTAGGGTACACTATCCTTTTCACATGAGGATATGTTTACTACTAACACAGACCTTCTCAGAGTCTTGTGCTTTAGGGATTTTTATGGAGTCTTCATGTAGGCCTGGTTGCTTACTTACTCTCTGATGATTCTTTTCTTCCTGGAGAATGGTAGGATAGGGCTGAAAGCTCCCAAACTTCTAATTATAGCTTGGTCTTTCTCGTGATAAACTGTACCATCCATGTGCTATTGAGGATCCTACCAAGAGTTTCTCCCCCCCACCCCCCACAAAAATAATCCTATCACCAAGGAAATTACAAGGGATTTAAGAACTTTTGTGTTGAAAACTGAGATCAGAAATCAAGGAAAGCACACCCCAATTGGATTAGGAATTTTTGCAGGTTTTAGGAGCTCTGTGACAGGAAACCCAGGGCAAAGACAATATATATTTTTCTTTTTATGTCACAGCTAGTAAGGACATATTTAGGACAATTGTAATATGAACTATAATTTGGATTGAGTGATTATATTGGGTAGTGGTATTGTCATCAGTAGGATTATTCTTACTAGGGGAAGCATGCTTAAGTATTTAGGAGTATCCTTTGCAACTTAATTACAAATGGTTTAATTAGAATAAGAGTTGTACATCTATTTTGGTAGCAGATACAGCTAATAGTGAATGTACATAACATAATATAGGACTTAAGAGTGTTCACTGGGGGCATTTCAGTAAAATTAACCTATCATATAAAATAAGATTGTGGGGTGGAGCAGTGAATCAGCAGCTGTAGCACTTGCCTGGCATGTGTGAGATCCCCAGTTCAAATCCCACCACCACACACAACTAAGTGTCTTTTGGAGAAACAAATCCCATATGAAAAAAATAAATAAAATTGTTTCTCTCTTTCTCTCTCTCCCTCCCTCTCTCCCTTAGAAAAAAGAAAAAGAAAAAAAAAAGCGTTCATGGAAGATAGTACTTTACTGTGGGTCTGGAAATTTCAAAATAAAGTTAGGGGAAATTCTTACCATTACCAATCTTGTATTCTTGAAAATAATCAATTATTTCTGATTTTGTTCTTAAGAGAAATTATTAGTACAATAATAATTATTAGTACAATGTACTCATTTACTTTGTGATGGTTATTGAAAATTACTCTTTAATTATAAAAATTTTACTTTATTTTTATCCTTTAAACACAGAAGAGTATTTTTGCACTTAAAGTTAAATTGACATTGTGTTCAAATACAGCAATTATACAATATCTTTCTAATTACTTAGCTTTTATGTTACCAGTAGTGTCTGATTGTAGCAATATGCTGTTTTAGTATAGGTAAGTTTTTATAGTTTACCTGCCTGAATGTTTTATGTAGTATATATTCTTATATTTTAAGTGAAAAGTTTCTCTTTAAGTCTCATGCAGATACAAAAGTGTGAGTTGGTCTTGATCCATACCTACCCAGTTGGTGAAGACAGTCTTGTATCTGATCGTCCTAAAAAAGAGGTAGGTATAAAAATATTAGAAGAAAAGATCATTGTGAGTTATTATTAACAAATGTTAAGAAAGGTTAACATTAATATGGTCACATTGCCAATATTTTCTGTCAAGAAAATATTTTAAAATTTCAAAGCAAACCTGTAAAGCAAACATCTAGGTTGTTAAAATTTTAGTTTTCAAAATATCATCTGTTTTGCTTGCCTGTTGATACTCATTTCTTTTATTAAAATGTACTACAAACCACACAATTTGTATTCTTCCTAAGTATTTTAGTTATTTAATAACTTTTTATTGGTGTAAAATATTTTTTTCATTAGAAAAGCAATACACTTTTTTTTTTAGGAGAGAGAGACACAGAGAATCAACTTTTTATTTAGTTTTTAATGTGGCTTTTGTTCTTCAACATTTGGTTGTGTACGTGCTGCTGGGGTTTGAACTAAAGTCCTTGTGCATGCCAAGCTCTGTAACTGCTGAGCCACCACTCCAGCCCACAAAACTCTATTTTTAGTAAAAATATATTCTGTTGACAAAGAAACTAATTTTACATGTTAGGCAGGGGGTGGAAGAAACTTATTCCTAACCTTTACTTTTTGCTTTTTAAGTTAATTTGGAAAGTTTTAAAGGAAAAGATAGTTCTATTGATTGTTAAATGAATTCATGTCACATTATTCTCTGTGGTCTCTGTTTAGAAATACAAATATATCTATGTAGTCATGTTTTTTTTTTGTTTTGTTTTTTAATTTTATTTTTGAACAACCTTACAAGATTTCAACAAAATAATATAAAATGTGTATAAAATGTGTAAGTATTCTGGATATTGCAATTATCCCCAGGAGTGCCCCCCCCAATTACCCTCCCTTATCCCTCCCTTCCCTTTCCCTTTATAACTCTAAAAAAAGGTATTAGATTGTAAAGCATTACATCTTATCTGGATTTAACTCATGTTTCTATGTAGTCATGTTAAAGGTGTATGTCCTTATGTTCTAGAATTTTCATTTTGCATTTTTTAATATGATCATGCTGTTATGACCTTAGTCTATATTTTATGGTTAAGTGATATTTCTAAGTCATTATCTGTATCATTGTATTCAAGCCTCTTTTTTATTAACTTTGTTTTGCCTCTTTTAATAATGTAGCAATATGTTGCTTTTATATTGTGATAACTGAAAAAATTAATTTATAATAAATATTATTGCCCTGGAATGAGTAAAATTTCACATTTTATAAGTAACTTTTGACTGCCATATCTCATTGTTTGTGGTGATTTCTACATTCATGATTTCTACATTGAGTTTTATCTGAAAGGTTTTGTCTTCACCACACAATGAATTATTTTTTAAGTAGTATTTCTGTGAGCTACTTCAAATCCATTTTGTGTATGAACAAATAGAAGTAAAAATATAAATTTAAATATATTTAAATTAAAGTTTCAAGAGGGTGGGGATTCTGTTTGTTCAATTTGTATTGTTCCCTGGCACACACACTTCTTGACTTATGATACAGTAAACTGATTTATATGTGTTGAATGAATATATGAAAATTTTGCTAAAGTAATTATCATAGTTAATTTGTAGACCCTCTCCCCCCAACGAGTTCTAAAAGGTAAAAATACTTAATTTTTATGAGTTATCATACACTAGGTTACAATGAATTAATATTTTGTGGGTTATTTTTCTTGTATACTTAGTTGTCCCCAGTTTTAACCAGTGAAGTTCATAGTGTTCGTGCAGGAAGGCATCTTGCTACCAAATTGAATATTTTAGTACAACAACATTTTGACTTGGCTTCAACTACTATTACAAATATTCCAATGAAGGTAGGCATTCTTTTTCTTGATATTTTGAAAACTGCTTTGCTTTTTAAATATTTATTTGACATGTATTATTTTAATTGAAACTTTACTTTTTCTCCCCATATCATATTTTCTGTTTACTAGCCTACATTCAGTGTCTTTGACCAGGTCAGTAAATACTGAAAAGCAACAAGAAAGGATCACAGAACAAAGCACTGTTTTTATTTCTACTAAGAATGTTACATGAGATTTTAAAAATACATGTTCTCATCATTTTCATCAAAATATAAAGTGTATTTTAAATTATTTTTCTGTGATTCTTTTCCTGACAGCTGTGGTATTAGAGTTTACTTACTTTGTGTTTTCTAGTGAATCTTTTTTTTCTGTCTTTGTATTCTTGCCCACCCAGTATTAAAGGTGCATATAGGTAATAGGTCTAACAAGGAAAAAATAGCTCATAGCTTTCAATTAGTTTATTATTGTGTAGCTATAGAATCATAGATATGACTCCTGTGGTTTTACTAACGGGTTTTCTTAGGAATCTCTTGCTGCCTATTCATTTTCATCATATTGTCATTAAGTTGTTGAAGACCAGCACAGTACCTTGCCACTGGAAGCTTTAGAGTAGGTGTTATTGAGTAGAATTGAATTTAATTGTATTGATCATGTCTAAAATGTAAAGTAACCACTATACCTAAAAGTTCAAATTGGCTTTCTTATAGTCCAGTTTCAGTTTTTTGCCACTGCATCATAAATACTAAATTGGATAAATATAATCCTTTCTTTTTTAATTTTTCTTGTTCTGTTGGCTGATTCTTCAGTAGAAATTTTAGTCTTTCCTTTTAGAACTTTTTGAATGCAGAAGCCCTTAGCAAGTAAAATAACATAATAGGTCTACTTTAATATGTATAATTTTGTGTTATAAGAATAATATCATAAGGATAACAGATGACTTGCTTGTTGAATTTGACATTAGTGTGCTACTGGGTGTGATTCTTTCTTTAATCTTTCTCTTTTTTGGTAATTAGATAATGTTGAATTTCCTATTTACTATGAAAGGATGTTGCTAAACTTGTTTATAGTTTGTATTTGCTATTTTACATAACTGATATTCCCTAAATGCAGGTATTTAAAGATGCTATTTACTCTTTTCAACAGTTACATTTTCAGTTTATGTAAATTATTTCAATTACATTATGTTTGTGTATAAAAAGTGTCAGCAAGACAGTATATTTGAAAATTAAAAATTATAAAATTTCTGGATTACTCATGTTAATTCTGACATAACATAAGAAAACCATTAAATATTTTGTTATCTATATATCACCAGTAGGGTTTTTATTATTGTTGTTTATTTTATTTATTTACTTTTCTGTGCTTTGGGGACCATCCCCATAGCTTCGCATGTTCCAGGCAAATGCTCTATCCTTGAGCCACATCCCTAGCCCTAGCCAGTAGTTTTTAAATAGAATTCATAGTGTTGTTGAAAACTGTTGCATCTTTAAATAGTCTAACGACTGAGCAGACTATCACATTATTTTTGCAAATTATGGTTGAATGTATTTGACCTCACTTTGAACAAAAATCAAAATGAATAATTAATGTCATTATATAGAAAGCAAAACCAAGTTATTTTAAATGTTTTAAATTTTGCCTAAAGGAAGAACAACATGCTAACACATCTGCCAATTATGATGTGGAACTTCTTCATCACAAAGATGCACATGTAGATTTCCTGAAAAGTGGTAAGTGACATTTGAAAGCAGTTTTTCATAAGATCTGATGTATGAAAGCATACTAAAAGGCTCTGAGAAGTTCTTCAGTATACAGACCTGAATGGCTTTAGTTTATCTCTCTCCAAACTTATCTGATAGTTTTATTTATTAATAGCCATGGAACTAATGTTCTGTAGAATTTACATTTGGAAAGAGTAGGCCAATTAAATAAATATTGAGAAAGATCACCGTGTCTTTTTCTCAAACACACAAGTTTTTTTCAAACTCATTGTAGTTGTGATTTTGCTCCTGTAGGCAAATGACCTTAACAAAGAGAAAGAACAGGAGCAGACCTAAAAGAATATTAGACTTACAACTTGCCTGGATAAAAATTTTGAAATTTAAATTAGTTTTTTCCCTTTTAAACATTGTTTCAATCAATAGGACTTATCTTCAAAACTGTGATTTCTGTAACCATCTTAGCATGATTTAAGGGAGTTGAAGATAAAAACTTTACCTAAGCATTGCCACCAACTGGCAGGTCCCTTGTTTCTAGACCTCAGTTTGCATGCTCATAAATTATAAATGCTGGATTAGGTGAATTGTACTACTTAAGCCAGTCCTAAAATTCAGTGAAATTTTAAGATTTAAAGGTCATTTTAAAAGCCTTTAAACTTTGACATTTGTTTAAACGTTTAGAATGTTTTCTATGTAGATTGATTCTAATTGAGAATTAAATGGTTGCTTTGATCATGTTGTATGTATCTATTCTGAAGTATAATCATGAGCCAATTGTAACATTTGTTCATGTCTAATCAGTCTTGGAATTTACCTAGTAAGTGACTAACAGAAAAAAAGTTATGATAAATATATCTATTAATGTTTAACAAAGGAATGTAGAGAAACTGTTTCTAAAAATAGAATTTGTGGAAGCTGGAGTGGTGGCTCAGTGGTTTCGGCTCTTGGCCCACAAGCACAGGGACACGGGTTCATACCCCAGTACCATGTACACAATGAAGTGTCTGAGCAAAGAAAGCCAAATGAAAAACTAAATAAAACCGATTCTCTCTCTCTCTCCCTCCCTCTCTCTTTAAAAATAGAACAAAAAAAATAGAAATTGCTACAAACCTGTAAGGCGATGTCAGTTTTTTAAATATTTATTTTTAGAACTTGGGAAAAGGGCTGGAATGGTGGCTCAACGGTTATGGCGCTTGCCTTGCATGTGCAAGTACGCAGGTTCAAACCCCAGCACCACGTACACAATGAAGTGTCCGAGCAATGAAAGTCCATGAAAAACTAAATAAAATTGATTCTGTCTTTCTCTCTCTCTCTGTCACTGTCCCTCTCTCTTAAAAAAAAAAAAAAAAAAAAAACTTGGAAAAATGTTAAAAATACAATGTTAAATGTTAAAAATGTTGATCATACAAAATATTTCCCTGAAATAGTTGTTAGCTTGACTTGTATATGTTAACATGTAGACACCATAGATCAATTTATAAAATGCTCTTATAGCAATGGGATTAGAGCACTGGGGGAATGCAGTGGAGGCTGCATGTGATTATATATCTGAGAGTTTGTCAAGCTGTCCTGAGGAGGTGACAACAGAGCTGGATCTTGGTGAGTAGCAGGCTTATAATATAGCCCAGGTATCTCACCTAAGCTCTAGATCTGTGTGTTCTATCTTGTAATTCTATCTTGAAGATTTTTCTCTGGCATTGAAAATTCAAGATGCCAAAGACAGTTTGTGAACTTTACTGCTTGAACAGGTCTTCCGATGTGTGTTCCCTCTGAAAGTTAATGGCTCTGTTGTCTTTGCAGTTCTATAAGGCAGAAATCTCAGAGTCATCTTTGAGATATTTGTCATTCTTCCTATCTTCATCATCATGTTTTCTTGATTTCACCCACTAAGGGTTTCTCCAGTATTTCCACATCTGCATCTCTACTACCCTTACCATCTCCCTAATGAAGCTTATTATTTTCTTACCTAACATCCCATAGTCATCTCCTAAATGGTCTGTCTATATGCACTTTTCACCCTCCGGTGAGAAGAATTTTCAGAATGCTAATCCTAATCATGTTCCTATTAGCTTAAATGATGTTTTGTTGCCCTTGGGACAAAGACAAAACTGTAAATATCCTACAAAGCTCTACATTGTCTGGCTTCTCCTTTGCATTCTTATCTCTGCTTCATCTGTTCAAACATGATCATCTTCATGCTCTCTCCTGCCACGGGATTTTGCATCTGCTCTTCTTTTTGCCTGAATACTTTTCCCTCCATTTCTTTAGTTAATTTTTCCTCTTCCTCTTAGAACTCATACTAGTCTTCATCTCTCAAGGAAGCTCTCCCTGTCTTAGACCAAATCTTTCAGTTACAGGCACTTACAGTGCTGTATATCTCATCTTCAAAGCTTTTGTCAACTTTGTAGTTTTACATTTTCAAACCTATTATTTGATTAAAATCTGTGTACTCCACATTACTATAGACTCCATTAAGGCAAAAAATGCTTACCATTATTTCTCTTTACCTATTTACTTCCAAGATCCCTTAGCTATGTTTCTCTTCAATAAACTTAAAAGGATTTGGTATAATTAGTTGTATATTTTAGGTTCCTTAATCCCTTCTCTGAGTATTTATCCATGTTATTTTATCATGTATTGGTATGGGCAGGGAAGAATCATTGTAGATGCTTGAAATTTTTGCTATTGACTTTCAGCATAGTGACCTGAATAAATGAAAAAATTTGGAGAGAAATTACGTATTACTTTTAATCATAGCTAATGTCCATATTCTACTTGGCATTTTTTTAGGGAACTTTATAATAATGAAAAAAAAAAAGAAAATGTTTTTCCAGCAGTATTTACTCTTATAGAACATTTTGAAATCTTGTTTAAAAATTAATTTGAAGTTTATGATCTGTTTAGTAATGTTAATGTTTCTTGACTAATTTTTATAGGTGATACCCACTTAGGTGGTAGCAGTAGAGAAGGCCCATTTAAAGAAACGATAACTTTAAAGTGGTGCACGCCAAGGACAAATAACATTGGTAGGTATTTAAAAATAATTGAAAGAGAAAAGAACAAATCAAAAGATTGCTCAAGTGTTATACGAAGATTGGTTAATTTCTTCTTGAAATTTTGTTTTTCATTGGTTCAGGGGCTCAATGAGCAAGTTTTTTTCCTTTTAATTGTGGGAATGAATATTTCTTTATATTCTTTCAAATCAGTGTTTTCTTCTATTTCAGAATTACACTATTGTACTGGAGCTTATCGAATTTCACCTGTAGATGTAAATAGTAGACCTTCTTCCTGCCTTACTAATTTTCTTCTAAATGGTAACTTCATCCTTTAATAGTTTTGACTGAGATTATTATAAGTGAAATCATTAGTGAATATTTGTTTCAATATAATCTAACAATTTATTTGCCAGAACTGTTTTAAACTTATAAATCAGAAATATCCTTTAGTAGTTTCACTAAGATTTAAAAAATAAGATGACTTTATGTCTTTCAGATTATTGTATCTTAAGCAAGTTTTACTTAACATATTTTTAAGTGTTTTTATTTTTAAAAATTTGGCCTTTAGAGTCTAACTTTATTTTTCTTTCAGTAGCTAGAATAATATAGACCATATAGCTTAGCCCATTGATTTTATTATTTATTTGCAGTGCTGGGGATTGAATCTGTGGCCTTACATTCTAGGCAAGCATACTAGCACTGTGGTACATCCTTAGCCCTGACCCCCTGAATTTTAAATTACAAAGTATACAGGGACTTATTTCTCTGGAAATACTCTATATATGAATATCATGTTTTTAATATTATACCATATGATTCTTACTTACAACCTTAAGTCTGTGATTTCCTTATATGAAGATTTTTTTATAAAGTCTAAGTTATCGAATCTCATCTTCTAAATTTTAAAAGCCCTCTGACAGTTCATATGATCAGCTGGGTTTTGGAACCATTGATCTAAAAAATCAATCTGTCTTTATCATAAGGCTAATTTCATTGTTATGTTAAGCACAATTTTAATTATCAAGCTATAAAATCCAGATTTATTAATGTTTGGATATATGAAATAAAAGTAGTTATGATAATAGTGCTGATAAGGAGATATTATATAAAAGTGAATTGAGATTGTTTCTTCTCCCCCAGTGTTTTACAGCATTAATAATCTGAGGATTGTCCAATAGTCATCTTACTTTTCTTAAATGTCCAGGAGAAAAACTGTATGTGAACTTGAAATTGAATAAATCATACAACCAATGATTTATACTTGTTTTGGAAAACTGTCCAAATCTCTATGTAAGCTTGAAGTATCTGAGTGTAATTGAAATGTAGATATACTAAATTATCAGTGCTGGTTAAAATACGGGAATCAATAAATAAAATGAAGAACTCTAGATATAAATCATAAGGGAATAAATAAATCTATTTGAATTTTGTTACTGATAGGGTTCTTGCTTTTGACAGGTCGTTCAGTTTTGTTGGAACAACCACGAAAGTCAGGTTCCAAAGTCATTAGTCATATGCTTAGTAGTCATGGAGGAGAAATTTTTTTGCATGTCCTCAGCAGTTCTCGATCCATTCTAGAGGATCCCCCTTCAATTAGTGAAGGATGTGGAGGAAGAGTTACAGACTACCGGATAACAGTAAGACTTTAATATTGATAAATTTTGTGTTTTGAACCTATCATCAATTAGCAATATTACTTGAGCATATTACTGATTTCCTGTAATATGCTAAGATCTGTGAAAGAAATTTTGAAAAAAATTTATTATTTGTTATTTTAAATAGGTGAACTTTCTTCATTAAAAAGATATACTTATCCCTATGTAGTTTTCCATATTGTGTAGTCAGTAAGAAGTATTTGGATTGTACTTAGAAGTATTTGGGTTGTCCTGACACATTGGATTTACAGAGAAGGAAAATTTATCTGAACTAATACTTCAGATGAAATTTAATTTCTAGTAATTAAGTGGCAAGCAGAAACTTTGAATATCTGGATTGCTATCACTTTAAAATAACATTAATTTTTTTATTATTGGGAGGAACATACAAAGAAATCGTATTTTTGGTACAAATTCTGTTCTAATTTTTTCGTTCTTCCCTTTTCATATTTGAGATTTCATGACTGTCTGCTTGTTGAGGGTTTTAAAAATGAAATATAATTTATGTATAGAAACATACTTTGTAAACCACAGACTCTTTTTCTTTTTTTTTTTTTTTTAAAGAGAGAAGGACAGTGAGAGAGAGACAGAATCAATTTTTATTGAGTTTTTCACATGACTTTCGTTGCTCTGACACTTAGTTGTGTACGTGGGTTGCTGGGGTTTGAACCCGTGTACTTGCGCATGCTGGGCAAGTGCTGTAACTGCCGAGCCACCGCTCCAGCCCCAACCACAGACTTTTATATATACTTTAAGTAATTGTTTATATAATTTAAGTAATTGTTTTTGACTAGGCTTTAAATAGAAAGCTAATCAGTATTTATTGTGGAAAATATAGAACACAGACATCTAAAAAAGAAAAGCAAAAGATGGTGAATTCCCTATAATTCCATCATACAACCTTATCCACTGTTAAGATTTTGGTATTATGTCAAGGTTATTTTTAAGGAAGCAAATTGGTCTTCTAATGTAAATAACTTATTCTTTTATAAGATAGAAAAAGTTAAATTATAGAAATGAAATAAAATAAATGTTCTTGGGTTTTTGTAAAAAGAAACAGCATGAATGCATTTATGTTTGAGGCTTTCTTTATTTCCATTGTATGAAGACCAATAGTTTCAAGTTTGGAAAAATTAGTGAAGTGGGGAGGGGGGCTGCTGATAGAAAAAATGCTTTGTTGCAAATCACAGGAGAGAAGACATCAGATCAGGGAAACAGACTATTACGTGTAATCCATACTGAAACATTAGAAATAGTTTCTAATTTTATCTTATTTGGTTATCATTAGGATTTTGGTGAATTTATGAGGGAAAACAGATTAACTCCTTTTCTAGACCCCAGATATAAAATCGATGGAAGCCTTGAGATCCCTTTGGAACGAGCAAAAGATCAGTTAGAAAAACATACCCGTTACTGGCCTATGATTATTTCACAAACCACCATTTTCAACATGCAAGCGGTAAGTGTAAAATAGTTCCATTTTTCTTCTAGATTAGTTACGTACGTATACTTTGTAGAAAATAATCAGAACATTTGTAATTTATACCTTTCTGAAGCAAAGAATGAAATATGAGTTCGCAACAGTTAAAGAATTAGAAATTGAGAATTTAGTTGTTATTGATTCCCTCACCCTGGTGATCTTTAAAGTCAGTTTTAAAGTCAAGTTCGCCTAGATGCTTTGACATTTGTTTTTCAAGACGGATTTTCTTTTCTCTTTTAAAAAAAAATCTAACAGGTAGTTCCATTAGCCAGTGTTATTGTGAAAGAATCTTTGACAGAAGAAGATGTGTTAAACTGTCAAAAAACAATATACAACTTAGTTGATATGGAAAGAAAAAATGATCCTCTACCTATTTCCACAGTTGGTACAAGAGGAAAGGGCCCTAAAAGGTAGTTTTTTTCTTTACTTTCCTTATACATCACATTTACTTGATACAATCTGTTTCTTAAGATAATTCTACATGTAAATCATATTTGAAGGTGTGTATATATACAAATGTACATAATTATGGAGATGTGATACACAATAGCAGACTTGGATACATTGTAACAGAATTCCACCATTAGCTACTGAGTAAGAGGAAAAAAAATCCATATTTATTTCCTTTTACTTTATCAGTAGCAAGTAATAGTTCAATATTATTTAATGATAAATATTTGAATATCATTTAAAGCGCATTTCTGAGAATGTTGGTTTAAATCTCTCCTGCAGAGATGAACAATACCGTATCATGTGGAATGAATTAGAAACCCTTGTCAGAGCTCATATCAACAACTCAGAAAAACATCAGAGAGTCTTAGAATGTCTGATGGCATGTAGGAGCAAACCCCCAGAAGAAGAAGAACGCAAAAAACGAGGAAGAAAGAGAGAGGACAAAGAGGACAAATCAGAGAAAGCAGTGAAAGATTACGAACAAGAGAAACCTTGGCAAGATTTGGAGAGGTGATTTCTTGGCATTAATATAGCTCCAAGATACCTTTGTCTTATCACCTTCATTTAATACATGTTTATTCATTTTATAACTGTAATTTTATCATTCTTAACTGTAGACTATCTTTCTTGGGCTTAAAAAGGTATGCATTTGGGGTTAGAGAAGTGGCTCAGTGGTAGAGCACTTGCTTGCCATGTGCAAAGACCTGGGTTGGATCCCTAGCACCACATACACAGCTAAGAGGAGGAAAACCAAAAACCAGATGAAAAAATAAAATTAACTCTCTTTTTCTTTCTCTCTCTCTTTAAAAAAAACTTTTTTTTTTTTTTAATTTTTTTTTTTTTACTGTTTGGCCAAAGATAGCATTAATTTTAACTAGTTAGCTTCTGAAAGTCATAACCCAGTGTTTGTTATCAGTACATGCTTTATGTGTTAAGAATTTAAAAAACATTCCTTTATTCTTTAGTTTTGAAATATTTATCTCCTGTGATGTGCCAGGTATTTGGCACAAGATCTTTGCCCTGGAAAAACAGTGTTATGATAAGATAGGCAAGCAAGTCAGTGATGATGGCAAAGTGTAAAAAGAGCTTACAAAATTAGGCACAGGATGGCCTTGGGGGCATACAGTTCTAATTTAAAAACTGTCTTCAATAGTACGCCCTTGGGGCTGGAGCGGTGGCTCGGTGGTTTCGAGGACCCGGGTTCAAACCTCAGCACCACGTACACAACTAAGTGTTAGAGCAACTAAGGCCATGTGAAAATCTGAATAAAGTTGTTTCTCTCTTTCTCTGTCCCTCTCTTTAAAAAAAAAAAAAAAATAGTATGCCCTTTTCCCTTAGTTTGCAATTAAAATGATGATAATAAGGTTAAATTTGAAAAAACATAAGTAATAAAGATCTATAAATAAAAATATCATATCAACATTTTATGTTGCCTTGCTAGAAAATTAGGCAACTAGATAAATGTGATAATGACATTATAAATAGAAAATTCCTAAAACAAAACAACTTTTTATTGTGGAAAATTTCAAACATAAGCAATAGTAGAACAAACAGGTAACCATGATCTACCTTCAAAAATAACCATTTCATAGCAGATCTCATTTCATATATACATTCACATCCACTATCCTCATGGGGATATTTTGAGGCTCATTCTGGGAATCATATCATTTCATCCATAAATAAGTAAAACACTTTTATTCTCTTCGACTTTAGAAGTTCACTTTTTTCCTTAGGGCTACTGAGCTTTTGAAACAAAATTGGTTGACTGTAAGAAGAGAAAACGTACTCATTCAGTTCCAACTGACCTTCATGTATACCTCTGTATATTTTGAAAGTGCTTTTGTTCTTTGATGAAACACAGTAAAAGCTTGGAGTTAAGTTCCTAACTTGTGAAAACTAAATTACCAGAGTATATAGATGATAAAACAAGTGTGGAGCAAGAATTTGTCCATATCTTTAAAATAGTGAAGCATTTTTTGAAGAGCACATGATTTCTCACCTTTTTAATGTTATTTTCTTAAGTTTTCCTCTAGTTTTTCCTGTTTTACAGCTAATTCCTGAATTATTGCATTTTTATTAAGAAGGAAAAGGGATATTTGTGTTTAATTAAGTTTTCTTACCTGGTTTATACTGATGTTTCTGATTGGCCCCTGGGTTTATTTTGTGAAATTGACTTTTTATAAAAACTGATGTGCAGAGATAATTTAATTATTGAACTATTTGTAGACTTCTAAAAATATAACTTTGTATTCCTCTGAAAGATTGAAAGGAATCTTAGAACGTGGAAAAGAAGAATTGGCTGAAGCTGAGATTATAAAAGATTCACCTGATTCCCCAGAACCTCCAAACAAAAAGCCTCTTGTTGAAATGGATGAAACTCCACAAGTGGAAAAATCAAAAGGTAAGGTATAACCATGGTAACTATGTAAAAAAATTTCCAATTAAGTGTTATTTTGTACAGTGTTATTTAATTTTGTTGTGTGTCTGGGGAAGAGCTCCTAACTATTGCTGTATTTTGTACAGGAGATTCTCTGTTTATAGCCTTGGAAGATATAGGTAGTAAATGTATTTGTCAGTGTTTAAAAAAAAGTTTTGTTGTATCTCTATTAATGAAGCCTTTGGAAAATAAGCACTTTCACACTTAAGTCTGTAAGAAATTCTAAGTATGTGAATTTGAATCTGCTTATGTGCCTGATACGATCCTAAGTGATGGGATACTGAAAATAGACTCTTTTCCCTAAAGTCTCTCCTATTTATAGACTGAGAAGTTTTATTTCCTCTTAAAGGAATCTTAGTCAATAAATATGTGATTTGAGATCGACAGTTTCTGAAATCATTCTAGGCGTTATTTATCTTGAGGATAAATTAAGTGTAGTCCTTTTAGGATACATGGAAAATAGTATGCCATCATCAGGCTGATATCTTGCTGCTGTGCCTCTTCTAAGGCCATAATGACTTCTGGGCTGGCTATATTGCCATTACTGGCAGCTCAACCTAGGGAGAAGGTAGGCTTATTTGCTTTTTACATACTTTTGTTATAGTATATATATTGTGACATGTGTTATGTTCTTTGGTTTACTAGTTTCTTTGAAATCAAAATTTGAGGTCAACCTTGAGGTGATCTTGCCATATTTGCTTTTCAGGCATTTGCCAGAGTATGTAGAAAATAATTTGGTTTAAATAAATGTCTATTGATGAATTCTTTTGTTTATTATGTGTCCAAATATGCTATTGTTGATTGGAATGAGAAATTTAGGTTTACTCTAAACAGCATTATTCACACAGACAAAAATTGGAAATAATCAAAACACATATTAGTAAAAAAAAAAAAAAAGGCTACCTGATACTGTGCCCAAGAATAATTATTACCACAAATGCCTACTCATCCCTCTTAATCATTCAGACTTCAGCTTATAAGTGATTCCTTTTCCAAGAAGTCCCTGACTTTCTTTCACAGTTCAGCCAGGTGCTGCTTCCGAGTGCTTCCAGGGTGCCCTAGGATTGTGTCCTAGGATTGTTGCTCTGGTAGCACTTCAGAGTGTTTGCATTGACATTGCTTCTTAACATTCCACTTCTGCTCCTAGTTTGAAACATTTTCAATGCTGGGATTGTTTTTAATTTACTCTTATGTCATTACCCAGCACAGGCCCTTTTACGCTGAGTTCAGTTATTTGCTGAATCATTATTGAGTAAATGAATGAATATGTAATGTTTAGGGGTCCAAAGCTGCCTACAAATCCATGTATACTGTGATCTCAATTTTGTTTAAAAACTTTTCATGCACATATACACTAGTTTGTTGCTTAGATGAATTATCATCTGTCATTAAATAAAATGGAAATTAAATTGATCCCTGTTGCTTTTCACCCTGGAAATACTGTATAGAATGGACCTGATGAGAAGCAATTTGATTGCAAATCTCTCTTTGCCTTTTCAGCTTTCCATTCAGACTGATATTTGAAAAGCATTTATTTTTTTCTTCCATTCTGTTTTACAACCTCATATATCTCTTGATCAGCAACTTATATAGGCCTTTTATTATACCTCAGTTTCATCTACTTTGGAAAATTACTTCACAGTCCTCCCCAGTTTTGTGCTTGTTGTGTGCATTGCCTTTAAGATTGGACTATTCCAAATGTGCCCTCCAAATTTGGTGAAAATGTATTCAACTTTCTTTGTACGATTCACTTACAGGAAAAAAAAATGTCATTTTGTTGGTAAAGATTGGCATTGAATAAAAGACAAAATATTTATAGTTATTAGAACAGTAGTATTATGGGTGATTTTTTTATTTGTACATTTATATGTTTTATTGTATTCTAAATTCTAATGAGCATGTATTTTGTAATAAAAAATTGTATTTTTAAATTTTACTTTTAAAAATTGATATGCAGTAACTCTTTGGTGTGCAGTTCTGTGAGTTTAAACATTGAATCAATATGTAGAAGAGTCTACCCAAAGATTCCCCTGCACTGTTCCTTTGTAATCATCACATAGTTGATGACTATCCCCAATCGCTGATAATGACTGATGTGTGATTGTGCCTTTCTCAGAGTGTTTTATAAATGAATCAAAAGCTGTGTTGCCTTTTGAAGTTGGCTTCTTTCACATGGTACAATGCACATGAGATTCACCTGTTTTGTATGTATATCACCAGTTTGCTCTTTTTATTCTATATATTCATACAGTATATAACTCTCTTTATAAGAAACTGCCACGTTATTTTTCAAAGTACCTGTACCATTTTGTATTTCTACCTCATTTATAGGAGAGTTCAGGTTATTCTGCATCTTTGTCAGAACTTGGCTGTTTTCAGGGTGATTGTTGTTTTAGCTGTTCCAATAAGTATGTAGTGGTAGTTCATTATTATTTTAGCTTACATTTCTTGCATGACTAATGATAATAAGCCTCTTTTCATTTGCTTATTTGCCATCTATATGTTTTCTTTGGTGAAGGATTGATCCATTCAGATATGTATCTTGTCCATTTTTAAACTGGGTAGTTTTCTGATGGTTGAGTTTTGAGAGTTCTTTATTCTGGATATAAGTTCTTTGCTGGATATATGATTTACAAATATTTTCTTTCTGTAATCGGCTTGCCCTGTTAATGGTGAATTTTGCAAAGCAGTAGTTTCTAATTTTGATGAAATCTAATATACCAATTTTTGTTTTTATGATGCTTTTGGTGTTACATGTAAAGAAATCTAACCCATAGCAGTTTTGTAATTTTAGATTTTACATTTAAGCCATGATCCATTTTGAGTTATTTTTCTGTAGGGTGCAAAATATGGGTCAATATTCTTTTTCATTTTTTTATAGTATAAAGGATTGAACCCAGGCCTCACGCATGCATCCCATCCTCCCCCCTTCCCCCAACTTTTCTTTTTTGTGTGTATAATACTGGGAATGAACCTCAGGGATGTTCTATCACTGAGATACATGTCCACCCCTTTTCATTTTTTATGTTGAGACAGAGTCTCACTAAATTACTTAAGCTGGCCTAGAACTTGGAATCCGCCTACCTCAAGCAGTATTTGTTGAAGACTATCCTTCACTGAGTTGCCTTTGTATATTTATGAAAAATCAATTGATTTTATGTGTGGGTGTCTGTTTTGGGGTTCTCTTTTACATTCTTTTGGTCTGTGTGTCTCCTTTCACCAAATCAGTGCTGTCATAATCACTGCAACTTTTGAAGTCAAGTAGTAAAGAGCGTCTACATTTTTTTTCTTTTCTTTTTAAAAAATGTTTTGACTATTGTGGTTCTTTTGCCTTAATATATTGTGCAGGAAAGGTTTAACACATCAGGCTAGAGGCTATGATCATTAGAAAAGCTTGTTTGCATGTTTGTCTCTTGGCTGGCATTTTAGAACTTGGCTTTTGAAAAATTCCCTAGATAATGAAGTAATCTTTCCTTACATTGAACTTACCAACTTTCCCTTTGGAAGTCTAGAATTTTGGTTGTTATGGCTAGGCAAAGGATGCTTACAGAGGCTGGCACGCTGGCTCAGCAGTTTTGGTGCTTGCCTGGCATGCTCAAGAACACTGGTTTGAACCCCAGCACCACGTAACCAACAAAGTGTTCAAGCAATGAAAGCCTTGTGAAAAACTAGATAAAACTGATTCTTCCTTTCTCTCACAGTCCCTCTCTCTTTAAAAGGAAAAAAAAAAAAGGATGCTTAATCAACCCCCAGTAAAAATAAAAAACAAACAAAAAAAAAACAACTTGGACTCAAACAGGCTTTCCTGACAAATATTACACACGTGTGGTTGCATTTTTGCCTTTGGAGGCAGGGAGCATGGGAAGCCTAGAAATGGATTCCTCTAATCTATCCCTAATTTGTTCCTCCTGCCTATGATCTGGCTGTGTATACTTACTCTATTCCTGTAATGACTGTAATTTTACCTGTAGGCAATTTGAGTTCTTCCAGCAGTCACCGAACTAGCAAGTACACTTGAGGACCCTGAAACATAAATTTTAGAAAATAAGAAAGGTGCTTATTGTATAAAATGAACAATAGAATTAAAGGTAAGTTTATTAAATTTGTAAATTTTGAACTAATAAATTTTCCTACCTTTTTTCTCTTTTCTAATACAACACCAGGGCCAGTGTCCTTATTATCCTTGTGGAGTAATAGAATCAATACTGCCAATTCCAGAAAACATCAGGAGTTTGCTGGACGTTTGAACTCTGTCAATAACAGAGCTGAGTTATATCAACATCTTAAGGAGGAGAATGGGTTTGTGTTATTTGTTTTAGAAATTGGTTTTGTTAATTGCTTGATAAGCCTTATTAAACACTGTTTGCTGTATTCAGCTATATTTTTTTTAAACTAGTATTGGTGTTACCTATAAGGAAGAAAAAAATTAACTTGTTTGATTCTTGGTACTCATATTACTTATATCCCTGAAAGTACAGCATGATTTTTTCAGTGCTTATAAGTATTATAGAGAGGGAAAAAAACAAGAGAACACTTAGTATGCAACGTTGAATTTATATAAAATAACAAGGGGAAAATATTTTCCTACCCAGTGATGATACAGTATTTAAAATACTGGTTATTTTAATAAATTTTTTAGAAGAAATCCTCTAATGTATTGGTAAAGGAATTCTTAATGGAACGGAAAACAAATCCTTGACTAAATGGTACAGATTTTTTTCCCCATATTTTTGCCTGGAGAAGGGAGAGTGATATAATGAAGAGGAAAAAAAAAAAAAACCAAAAAACTGATGTGCTTTGAAATTCAGTGTTGGGAAAGTCCTTAGATCCCTCCAGGTTCAATTTTCACTCATCTGCAAGAAGGAAGTTGGACTAACTAGAAGACAGAAGATGGCTAACTTTTATTCTTTCCTAAAGTGTTCATGTTCTTTTGTTCTATGAATATACTAGATTTTAGTTTCTATCTATAGGATAGATAATTAAGTAGAAAAATATGAAGAATTAATGAGTGTTTTAATTTACCAACTCATTTTTGTCCTTTTTTTTAGGATGGAGACAACAGAAAATGGAAAAGCTAGCCGTCAGTGAGGAGTGACTTCAGGAACTAACTTTAGTATATTACAAAAATATTTTGGGCAAGAATTTGATATAAGTACTTTTACAGCAAGATTGTATAGCTATGTTGCCTGGACTGGTTTTTACATTTTTAAAATATTTCAGCAACTGTCTTTTTTGTACTAATTATAAAATTGGCACATAAGTAAAAAATATACATTTGAAATTTGTCCTTCCAACTACAAATTTATTTTATGGTAAAAGGTGTTCCCTCTGGAAATGTTTTTTAAAAAAAATTCGTAGGCTTTTCTTTGCCAAATAAAACTATTAAAATATCTGAAATGCAAATTATTGGAGTGTTACTTTAGAAAAAAGGTATTATTCATTTAATGACTGACAACCTTTTGAAATTTTTCGAGTTCAGGTTTGATTTGCAGTATTTAATATAATTCATACTGTTAGTCTACATCACGCATAGGGTGCTTTTCTAGGAAAGAATGCTTTGTTTATTCTTTAATTACTTTGCCTTTGTGTTGGGCATGTATGTGTGTATATTTTGGTCTTTTCATTCCTCAGAAATTTCATAGTTTATGTTAAATGTTTTGTAATCCTCCTGTGCTGCTTCATCCGGAAACTTATCACATGTTGTAAGAAACATGTTATTTCAATGTTAAACACTATTGGTAGGTTTGTCATTTTTTTCCTTATGTTAGAGAAGGGAAAAACTTTTTGTATTGTTTACCTATACTGAAATCATTAAGTTCAGAGTTAATGATTACAGTAATCAAAGTTATCTCATAGAGAACAGGTGCACTTTCAATTGTATTAAGAGAGTATACTGACTTAAAAGCTCATTTATTTCTATAATTATAATTTAAGGCAAAATTTTTTGCAGTCCTCTTACCACATGGTATATTTGTTACACTATTGAATGCAATCATACATATTATGAGATGTTATTCCAAAAAGTCCCTGAGTATTTGAAGATTATTAAGTATCACCATATGGATATGTGCAACCATAATTACAGCTTACATAGAATTATTAAATATATTGGTTGATTAACATTCATATATCATATAAGTATTAAGAATCAGTGTGAAATGTACATGACTTGATTTTGGAGGATCATCACAAATTGTTCTTCAAAATTTCATTTATATTCCTGACTAAACAGTGAACTAAGGTGCCCTTATTTCAGGGCAAAACAGTCTATAATATTTTATTTGAGATCGTTTTATGAGGCACTGTGTTATTTGCTTTGTTATTTCTGGCACATTTCAATTAAAACCATCAATACAACTTCATATGTGGGGAACCAAAACATTCAGATATTAATTTGTTATGGAGGTGCTGCCAAAGGGAGCAGTTCTAGAAAATTCCATTGAGGCATAAGACTCAATCAGACTCTATTGAGGCATTAGAGTTTAAGAAAAGCAGAATCTGAGTTTGTAAGTAGGAAGTTTGAGATCTCTATTTCAGTGATAATAGGAAACAGATTGAACCACAAGAAACTGCCATTTTCATATGCAAAATACTGTTGAGTATTGGAAGTTTTATATGGTTCAATCTACATATTTGTATATCCTACCTATACATATTCAATAGAAACTAAATTTAACTGCTTATATATATTGAACAATGTCTTTCTAGAGAAAGATGCAAAACTTAATTCAATGTCTGATTAAAATTTCAGCACATTACAGTGACACAGCAATATCGATGTTCATAGCAGCACAATTTACTATTGCTAGGCTATGGAAACAACCCCGATGTCCCTTACTGGAAGAATGGATCCAAAAATTGTGGTACATTTATACCATGGAATATTACACAGCAATTAGAAACAATGATATTGCAGCCTTTGAAGGTAAATGGATGGCTATGGAAGAGATCATGATGAGTAAAATCAGCTTAACCCAGAGATCTAAGGGTCGATTGTCTCCACTAATCTGTGGAGGTGGGGACTAGACCCTGGACAATGAGAAAGTTGGTCTAGTAGCATGAGTTAAATCCAGATAAGATATAATGCTTTACAATCTAATACTTTTTTTAGAGCTATAGTGGGAAGGGGAAGGGAGGGATAAGGGAGGGTAATTGGGGGGGGCACTCCTGGGGATAATTGCAATATCCAGAATATATACACATTTTATACACATATTATTTTGTTAAAATCTTGTAAGGTTGCTCAAAAATTAAAAAAAAAAAGAAAAGAAAAAAATAGGAACTTTTGAACACTTACCTTATAAATACAAAGGAAATTTAAGATATTAGGTTTTGTTAATCATTATGAAAAATTCTCAAGCCAAAAAAAGTTGTGTGCATGTATGAAAGTGTAACCAAAAACCCCTTCAATATGTACAACTATAATGAAAAATAAAATCTTGTTTTTTTAAAGAAAGTAAAAAATATATATATATTAAAAAAAAACCTTGAAGGGCAGGAGCCCAGTGCCTCAGAGGTTACAGCACTTGCCTGGCATGTGCAGGGATACTGGTTGAAACCCCAGCACCATGTACACAACGAACCAACAAAAACCAGAGGAAAAACTAAATAAAATTGGTTCTCTCTTTGTCTCACGCGCACTCTCTCTCACTGTCCTCTCTCTTAAAAAAAAGCATATAGGAAGCTGGAGATGTGTCTCAGTGGTTAAGCTCCCCTGGATTCAATCACCAGTATAAAAAAACAAACATTTTCATATTTGTAACATTTTATATGGATTCCATAGCTGTTTTGAATCATTCAAACATGAAAAGATCCAAGGGAAAAAATGTGATACTGAGTTAAGTGCCTCCATATTCTTAACTAAGAAATAGAGTAATAAACTATTTAGACTATTAAAAGGAAAATTATATTCTCCTGTTTTAAAATACTGTATCCTTGGATTTAACTACACATGGATCAGAAATATTTGGGGGAAAATCGCATCTATTCTAAACATGCTTAGTAGTATTTACACTGTATTAGGTAGTATAAGTAATCTAGAAATGATTTAAAGTATGTGGGAGGATATATTTAGGTTTTATGGAAATAGTACACCATTTTATATAAGTGACTTGGGCACCCATCAGATTTGGTATCCACAGGGATTGATGGAGTCCTGGAACCAACCCCTCATGGATGCTGAGAGATGACTATAGATACCATAATTTATTAATCTACCCCAAATTCAACTCAAGATCAGCCTTGGGGATCATGTTTAAAGGGATAGAATAGAAGGTAAAATGAAAGTGAAGTAAGAATAAAGAAGGGCGACTGGAGGGGCTGGAGTGGTGGCTCAGCAGTTACAGTGCTTGCCTGGCATGCACAAGGACTCGAGTTTGAACCCCAGCACCGTGTACACAACAAAGTGGGAGCAACAAAAGCCACATGAAAGACTAAATAAAATTGATTCTTTCTCTCACTGTCCCTCCCTCTCTTTAAAAAAGGAGTGCAGAGGTGTTCTTTAGATGATTGAGGGTCAGGACAACTGAGGTATTGGATATGACAACCAAGATGCTGTTAATGACTTTCAGAAAGCCATTTCTTTGGAATCCTGGAATGGAAACTAAATTGCAGTGATTAAAATGTTATTGAATGAAGTTAAAAGTAGAGGATGATGAGTGTTGTCAGACTTTTATTCTATAAAATGTCTTATTAATAAAGTGACTTGGTAGAGATGAGGGAAGATTTATTCATTTTTGGTGGTCTTTAGGTCAGTGTGTTGAGCTTGTTGATAGGCTAAAGGTAAAATACAATTAGGAGGTGGTAATTGGGGGCTAGAGCAGTGGCACAGTGGTTGAAGCGCTTTGCCTGGCATGTGTAAAGACCTGCTTTGAACATCAGCACCACTTACACAATTAAGTGTTGAAGAAACAAAGGCCAGATGAAAAAATAAACTTGATTCTGCCTTTCTTTCTTGCTCACTCCCTCTCTTGTCCTAAAAAAAAAATAGGAAAAAATTGTGTTAAAAGTTAAATTTGAACCAATAAAAATAGAAATAGAATGTATTTAAAAATTAAGTAAAGATTCCCACAATTCTTTGCCCGTACATGGTAGAGCTTTTAAGTCATTGCCAATTTTTTGTTGTCAAATTAATCATACATTTATGTTGAGAGTTGTAATTGGTACTTTGGTTGGCTATAGATAGCATTTTTCTCATTTGAAGAAGCTATTGCCAGTGGTGGATCTACTTAACCATAATGAGTCCTTACATGCTTTGTTTATGGTAGTGGTGGCCAGGGTGACAAATTTATAATCAATATCCATCTTCCAAGGGGAAGTAAGTGATTAGAATTCATTGCAGTTAACAAAGGATAAATTATTTATCACTTATATTTTGACAGTTTGATTTCAGCAAGTGTTTATCTGATTTCTAAATCAGCCATTTTTCAGTTGTCAATGCATGTGGATTTCCAACAGCACCTTTACCTTTCTCGTTAATGAAATTCATTTTGTAATGGAATAGGAATTGATGTTTTGGAAGTTGGGAAGTGGCTGCTCTGGTTTCCATGGATGTTTTTTCTGTATCCCCAAATCAAAGAGTGGCACTCTTCTCCATAACTGAGGTGAAGGTAGGACTTGTACTCCAGCGTGGCTTTCAGAGCCTTCACACGTTAGTCAGTATTACTGAGTTTCTTTAAAACACCAGGGACTGAGGAAGTGGTAAGCTATACTTGCCATTGCTGCTGCCACAATCAGTATACATACACTTTCCAACAACACCAGAACATTTACAATACACATGCTATTTTGCTATGTTAGATGAGTCTAGAATGCTATTTTCTTTCTCTTTCCTCCTTCCTTTTTTTTTTTTTTTATTTTAAAGAGAGGTACAGTGAGGGAAAGAGAATCAAAGTTATTTACTTTTTCATGTGGCTTTCGTTGCTCCAACACTTCATTGTGTACATGGTGCTAGGGTTCCATCCCATGTCCTCATGCATGCCGATCAAGAATGTAACTGCTGAGCCACCACTCCTGCCCCTAGAATGCTATTTTCAATTAATGATCCATTGTCTGGCTCCCAAGTAAGGCAGATTCCTGTATATTTGATGTTTTCAATTGTACCTATTTTGTATTCTGGAAATAGCATAGATGAAGTTTGGATGAACATTTCTATCAGGACTCCTTCATTTACACATTTCTTCCTGAACTATTCTGTTTGGAAACCATTTCAAAGAACTGCCATTGGCTAGGTGTAAGGCTCTTAAGGATTTAAGAAACTGGAGTTTTGATCATAACCAGGTTAAGCAAAAAGTAAACCAATCCTCTCTTTTATGAATGAAGAGAAACTTTTTTGTGCAGAGTGTAAGTGAGCCAAGGAGTACTTCTGGGGAACTTCAGGTCAATGGTCAAAAGCATCTGAGCAGCCAGGCCTCCAGAATCGGAGAAGAATCAATTCCTGAGGGGAATATTGGCAATCTGATTCTGAGGGATACCTGCTAGTATTTGGTGAGTTATATTAGGTTGGAACTAGCTTTCTGGGACTGATGTATACTCAATTGCAGATTTTATTGAGTCAAAGGAGTTGAGTTGCCATCTTTCTGATTGTAGAATGTTAAATGTGTTAAAAGGGATTGGAAATTAAGTAACTCAGTAGTTGGTGTCAAACCATTGGCTATGTGTTGGATTGACCTAAAAGAAGTATTTGAAACAAATTTTAACTAATATAATTCTTTAGCTGGGTCCATCAGTACATTCCTGTAATCCCAGTGACTTGGTAGCTGAGCCAAAAGTTTCTCAAGTTTGAGGCCAACATGAACAATTTAACGAGACTCTGGCTCAACATGAATAGAAAGGGCTGGGGATGTGTAGCTCAATGGTAGACCACTGCTCCTTGGTTTCAATCCTCAGTACCACCAAAAAAAAAAAAAAAAATCTAAATGTGTAAGGTTATTTTGATGGTTGGTTTGCTTCTCCCTTATTCACTTTTTGACCTGATTTACATAGGGGTGTAGGAAAGCATCTGTTGATATCATATGTATCTGTCCCTTACTAAGCCTTCCTGAAATTAGTCACCACAATAGTGACTCCAGAGAATTGTGTCTTCTGTTTTGAGCCTTTGATTTGGGGATACTTCATCTATTCAACAGTCCAGCTCGTTGATCTCAAGTGTCACCTGCCTTTTCCTCTTTGGTTTTCTCTCTCCTTCTTCCTTTTCTCTCATTTTTCATCTTTTCTTTTATCCTTGTCTGGTAGATTTTGCATTACAGCCTGGATGTTGCTTTTACATATTCAAGGGGGTTGTTAGTTTCTAAGTTTGTTAATCCTTAATATTACAGTATTGAAGAGGATCTTGAAATTAGCTCATTAGTAGTACCAACTAACCAAGTCTAGATTAGGGGGACTCAGAAAAACATCATTTTAGCAAAGGGCTTAAATTCCTTCACACACACACACACTTGGTTAAAAACTTAGCAGAACATTTCAAAGCTCAACACAAAAGCTGTACAGTTGAAATAATAGTGAACTAATGCTTGAATTTCATTTGACACATTTAAATCTCAAGCTAGAAAATGATTCAAAGTACATAGATGTTGGGCTCTGTGCAAAAGAAAAATCGCCATATTGGACGCCATAACACTTTTCTTCCCTCCCTCCCCCTTCGTATTTCGAGCACTCTGAGCAAGACGGGCTACTGGCCTGCGCATTAGTGCTTCTTCCTCTCTCTCTCTCTCTCTTTCTCTCTCTCTCTCTCTCTCCCTCTCTCTCTCCCTCTGCACCTTCCCAGTAGGTGATAGATGACGTCACCAACATAATAGTCCCTCATTGGCTGGAACAAGCCAGTCTGCCGCTTCACCATTGGTCCCTTAGCAGCCTGCTCTAGCTATATCAATCCATGTATGTGAGAAAAAAAGGGAAGAAGTTTCAAGGTGCCACCCATGCGTGAGACTGAGGTTTTTCTCCCCTGGCTGGGAGGAAAGGGACCCAAGGAAAGCAGGGCCCAGCATTCTGGCCGCCAGTGTCTGGTGTTCGCCCCCTTCATCCCCACCTCCCTGACTCGTCCTGATTCGGCCCCTGGCGAGACGATCCGGCTGGTTCGGATTGCCTCCACCGCTGCCCAGGGACGCCCAGGTAGCAACAAAATGGTGCCCCGTGGGAGGAATCGTTCACCCCCCCCTGCTGACAGGATATTACCCACCAGGAAGATATTGAGGAAATTCTGGCTCTGGTGAGTTGCCCACCACCGCCCTGGTTTTAGGGCCCCATCTTTTTTCCTTTTAATTTCTCCCAATTCGGCTGCAAAAGCCCCCCCTCCCCCTCCCTCCTAGGGCCCCAGGCGCTCTCCTTTTTAATTCAAGTACATAAGCCCAACGCCCTAGCCTTAGGGCTCACTTTCTTTACTTCAGCATTCTTGGGCTCCTTCTCTCTTCCCCCTGTTCCCCATGCCAGCTGAACACTTTTGGGTCCTGATGTTTGGGCCTCTCCTTGCTGCAGGAGCCCTTATTTCTCTGATAAGGGTGGCCCTCTGGCTACCTGAAAGTAGCTTATTTGATTGGGATACATGGGACCAAATTGAGCAGCTCCTTAGGAAAACTCAAGTCCAATCTGGGGGTCTCCCCCACCTCGGGGAATTTTCTCTTTCTGACTCGGCCCTATGGCCTGCTAAAGGTGGGTCACCTTCTCTCCCACCCTCACTGCATGCCATATCCGCCTCTAACCCTCGGGACAGCCCACTCCATGGTATCCACGGGAGCCTGGGGGCTAGAGCGATGGCTCAGAGGTTGCAAGGCTCACAGCTCTTGCCTGGCATGCATTACAGGACATTAAGAATTATTTCTTTTCCATTCCCCACCACCCAGAAGATATAAAAAAAATTGCCTTTTCCCTCCCTTCTCTTAATTTTAAAGGACATCCACTAATTCAGGCAGGAGCTTCATTCTCAAGTTAATGCCAGATTCACCACCATCCTGCATAACCCGAAAATGCCCTAAAAAAGCCTCATTCTATCATTTTGCAGCTTAGCTCCTTTATAAAAAGGAAGGAAATACCAACTAATTATCTGCTCAATAGCCATCTTTTACAATACAAATTACGTGAGCTAACGCCTAAACCGGTTTGAGAGGAAGAAAAAAGAAAAAATACTACTTTTAAACTCAAGCGGCTAAGAAGCCAAATTAATTCCTAAGGAGTTTTCTCTTCATTTGGACACAAAAAGGAGATTTTAAAAAATCTCATATAGGTTTTCTTTATTCTTTAAAAACAACTTCCTGAGGATTTTGCCTGCTCTCATTCCTTCAATGCCCAGACTAACTCTAATTCTGATACTAAAGATGTATACATGCTCTTTTACTAAAGTATGGCCATTTCATTTTTTAGATCTTAAACTCAATTTTACTGGTGAATTCATCTATTTTATACACCTGCAGTTATTTTTCAACAGTCTTATTTTATCTAAAATTTTTATAAATTATGGTTTTTACTGCTATCTTTATTCAAAAAGTTCTAAAATCTATTTCCTGTTGGTTTTTTGTGTGTGTGTATGTGCGTACCTGTCCTATGTGTTTGTACATGTATATTATATATATTTTCAATGTGGTACCAAATTGGCTTATAAATGAGCGCTCATAAATTAAATTTTAAAAAAAGGATCCAAATAACTTTTAATTCACATGACTTAAACATTTAAAAAGAGATTCAATCTAAATCATTTAGACATAAGAGTAAAGATATATTTAAGAATACTAACTTACATATCTGTTTTCTAGGTAGTCAACCAATAAAATGTTCTATAAATGTTTAGAGTGTTTCATTCAGTACTTCTAGGATTTTTCCTTCAATGGATTTAGACATAAAAATAAAAATATATTTAAGAGTACTAACTTACATATTTATTTTCTAGATGGTCAACCAATACAATGTTCTATAAATGTTTAGAGTGTTTCATTCAGTACTTCTAGGATTTTTCTTCAGTGGAAAAAGATGGTTTATATTTGTCTAATATCTTGAGGTTTCTTGGAGAACCTAAGTTAACAACAAAAAATAAATAAAATAGATTTAACATAAATGGGATTAATCTCTATAAATATATTTGTTAGAGGAAACATCTAATAAATTTACAAAGTCAAAAACATTAACTGCTAAATAAATTCAAGTTATCTTGATTTAGTTTCTACAAGGTAACATACATTTGGGTTTATTAAATGTGGTTTTATAGATTAAAAACAAAATAATTTAAAATTGATTTAATCTGGGTCTTCACTAAAAAAAAGGAAGGTTATTAAGAACTAAAATTCTAACAGGTGTAATTCTATATGTAAAGAGTACAAAAGATTTAAAGTGATTGGGAACATTAAAAATTTCATAAGGATTAGATCAAAATACAGATTTTAAAAAGGGTCAAGGCATTATGGATTGTGCACATCTCACCATCAAAAATTATCTACTTAAAAACAAAAAGGGGGAATATACTGCTCCATGAGACCTACTTAATCATATCCTTTTATTCTTAATTTTTAAA